>JAQFYC010000729.1:0-47588 GCA_034694165.1 Tomocerus mixtus
AATTATTTTCTGCGTCCGCCTTGATGAAAAGATATGAACTTGTAAATAACTGTCACAATCTATTGTAATTTATAGCAATAAATACGTTATGTGTACAAAATTCTTGATCAAAGCACCCCCCAGCAGGGATCTGAGGCTACGCGCCTGATAAGTGGCATTACTGGCACAACTATAAACTATAAACATAATATTACTGCACCATTTCTATGAAAACCTTATAACATATAGAATTTTGCTATACGGATTGGGACTTTGCACTTAATACTGGATTTTATAAAAGTACGTTGCCATAAATTCTAGAATAATGGTTGTTACTCTATAACAGGAGGGGGCTGTTTAATTTTAACCTTCGAAGTAACAGCAAATTTCCAGCGCAGCGCTACAACACTAAGATTAGTTATAGCATGAACACCAATAGTATGGTATGAATAGAGTAAGATCACCTGTCACCTTCCACTACTAGATTTTGCTTTTAATTAGTTTTTTTCTTGTATTAATCACCCTATTCTCCTATTCGTAGCAATCCATCAGTAATGAATAATGATAGATAAATGTAAATATTTTGGTCAAAAGTTGAGTTAAAGTAATTTAAAGCAGAGGTAATTAATTATATATTTTTATATGAATGTGGTGCATCACGGTTTATGCTTAGTATGGTCACGCACTACAGACACACACTGTATTCTTTGGTTTATTAATCACAATATCACAGTACAAAGCGAGGAAAAGTTGAAGTTGGGTTGAGTTGTTGATAGATAACAAATCCTACATCCTGCCGATCTTCCTCCTGCTGCGGTGTACGGGTGTTGGTCTTGGTGGTTCATTGTAATTCCTATTTTAGTCAATCACAAAAGTCAGAATATCCATTTCGTTGCCCTGCCATATATTATCTTTTGCTAAAATTAGTGTAAAAAATGCCGGCGTAAAATTAGAATGACAGTTATTTTTGATAGTGTTTGACGTTGGAATAAGTTCCACCCTTAGTTGTCCTAATTATATTAGTACCACCACCCCTTAAATATTTAGTCCAGTGGAATCATAGCCTGAAATCATGGTAAGTAATCCTGAAATCAGAAATGTTTACCTTAATCATCAATTCATACTCGTTTTCCTACCGTTTTGTAAATCTGCTTTTAATTTTAATTTATAACTGTAATGTGAAGATATATATTTTCCGATTCCAAAAGTGCATATTTCCTTGTCAAAATATGTAACGCTTAAACTGTGATTTGCAATTCTCTTGATGTGTTTATAGGCTTACCACTCTACATTGCTGAATAATCAGCAAACAATAGGAAATATGGCACTACTTCCTATAAGGACACAATTAAGGGGACCAGCTGCCAGAGACACTTCAGAGCAAGATATAATTGACGAAGCTCTTTTTTACTTTAAAGCAAATGTCTTCTTCCGAACTTACGAAATAAAGGTATTAATTATTCTTTGGCATAATGGTAGCTATATTCATAAAACATTTGCGGACAACCAAGGTGAATATATATAATCTTTTGCTAGAGTGAAAGCGACCGACTGCTTATTTACATCACCCTCTACATTAGCGAATGCCTAAAGAAGCTCGCTAAGTGTACCAACAAGAATCAAGGGATGCAAGAAATGTATACTCTTGCCATCAGTAAATTCGACATTCCTGGAGATCCTGGATTCGTACTTAATTCCGTGTATGGAAAACCGGCGACCCCTCAAGAATCTGGTAAGTAGAAGTAATGAATTTCTTTTGGGGACTGACATTTATAGTAGCAACAGTCTGCTGGAAGTTTGTCAATACCTTATTAATACGAATTCAACGTAGTATCTTTAAATTACTGCGTCATTACATAATAAGTGATATCTTGAAGTGACAAGTCTTTTTACAATATATTTTCAGAGTTATTGCGCCAGTATTTGCAACAAGCAAGGCAAGAGTGTGGTCAAAGAGTCTGTGAAAAAGTATTCAATACAGAAGATGGCAAGCCATCAAAATGGTGGTTGTGTTTTTCAAAAAAGAAGTTTATGGACAAATCTCTAGCAGCACCTGGACAGTAATTACATCAAATTGTATTCGCGCAGGCAGGCGTAACAACGAAACTGTCATTCTTTTAATTTAATAATTGTATAAAAAGTAATTAATTTCCACACTATGTCTCTGAATAAAAATTCGCCAGCATTGCTTGTTGTTGGCCTTAAAATGACATTTTGACGGTAATCTAGAATGTAATGTAGTTTAGTTAGAAGTTCATAGGGCAAATGGGAATACATAAGCGCAATTTCTTCCTGAGTTTTCCTGTTTTGAATGTACGTTTTATAAAACTTGCTATTGCTATACAAGTATTTTTGTTTATTCTACAAAAATGTCACTACTGAAAACTTTAAGCTTTATTTGGACTATGCAGTTGCATTGAGATGAGCATATGAGTTTCCATCCGTAAAGACGAGTGTTGAAGATTTGCATGTTAATTATAAACGGTTTTAGGAATTAAAGCATGGTAATATTACGGTTTACTTTCACTAGTTTAAGAGTCGAAAATTTGCAGAGATCTCTTCGGGGATCTTCTCATCTGCTTTCTGTTTAAACTTTCCAACATCATTATTGAAACCATTCACACTGATTGACTAAAACATCATTTTAGTTTGTGGTTATTGAAAAGCCTGTTATGTACTTCACATCCATCCCAGCAGTAAGGATTTTCTAGTGGATAAGAAAGAAATTAACGCGTTGTATAGGCGAATTTCGATTCGACTATTATATCATATTCATATTCAGAATAATAACAATATATTATTGGCTTTATTTAACTGGTCAGCATTTAAATACATAGATTTAAATTATGAGAACATTCAAACATACAAGACGGTTGAAATCAGCAAAGATGCGATGAGAATGAGATGATAAACACTAACTAAAATTGAGAATATCACTAGAAAATAGAAATTCATACTGGAAATTAATTACTTATATCCTTTGGGCTATGGAGTTAGACAACAAATTGTAGCATAAAGTAAAGTGATTAGGTGAAGATGCTTTTTATAATATGCAAAATACATGCATTTTTACATTACATTTAAATACATCACCTTAAATGATAATATGATCATTGCATTGTCATCAGGGTTAAGATATGTATCAAGACTTTTAGCAACATAAATTCTCTCTGTACATCTCTCTGCAGAACACATTTTTCTTTCACATCCGTCACGCTCTGCTGATGGAACATGCAGAAACAGTCAAGGCGCGA
Source organism: Tomocerus mixtus (assembly GCA_034694165.1). Taxonomy (NCBI): domain Eukaryota; kingdom Metazoa; phylum Arthropoda; class Collembola; order Entomobryomorpha; family Tomoceridae; genus Tomocerus; species Tomocerus mixtus. Next base: position 3,234 of record JAQFYC010000729.1, read on the forward strand.
TAGTTTGGTGAGTTTTATCGTTTTATACTCATTCGTCTCCAGGTAGGCACATCAACATGACACGTTGTTTATTATTATTATTTATTTAATTGCGGTGGGACATGTATTGTCACTATTTACATTTACTATAACATATTCCTTCACTAGCACAGCCTGCTGGTATATATTTTTAAAGTCTTTTTCAACCCCTTCCTCACAATTTATCACATTTTCTGTAATCTCAGGAGATTTAACACTACCAAATACAATATTCGCATTCGCAAATAAAGCTAGCCTGTTACCTGCAGTGTTTTAGTTTTCATCTACTCCAGTACGAATCTATAATTTAGCAGGCTTATTTTCTGTCAACCTTCGTAAAAGACGTGTAGCAAAATTACTTGCTGTACAGGACAGCTCTTATAGATAAAAGCTGTTGTGGATACACGATACACTTCTTTATTGAAAGGTAAAGAAATTATCAAAAGATTCGCAGCCAGAAATCTTTTAAACCTGCATTACAATTATATTACAAAAGTACCATATTTTATTTTTCGTTGACATCCTAGTTGTAAATGTATTTTTGTAAATCATACATTACATTTATTTTTGGCAGCTACTGTCTAGTACTAGCGTCTACTAATCGGTGAAACCTCGACACACGTGAAAATGAGGTACGCTCAGATTGTGATGGGCTTGAAAGGAAATGGAAAGGTAACAAAAAAATTTATCATATTTATTTTAAAATAATTGCGTAATTCAATTCTGACCTACTCAATAATTCCTTTTGCAAAACTAAATGATATTGTCAAAACATTCAGTTCAGAGTATTCTTTGCAATGAATCAGTTGTTTGTACTACACTTTTTTGAAACATACTTCTTTTATAGGCAGAAATAATTTTTATTGTTAATATTGGTTAACATATTCCATGTTAACACATTAACATGTTCCATACTGTTTACCAGAAGTATGGTATGGTGAATGAGAATACGTTCTACTAATTAATACTATATTATATTTAGTTGCTATAATCATCTCTCTATGTAGCAAATAATTATGATAATACCATTAATTTTTTATATTACTATTATAGAGTACGTATTGCAAGCTCATGGCCAAATATGCAGAATCCAAAGGAAGAAAAATGCGAGTTGTCAATCTCGATGCAACAGCTGGAGTGCTAGTGTATGAGCAACCTATTGCTGATATACGTGATGTAATAAAAGTAGAAGAATTTGAAGAAGCAGATCAAGTATTGCCAGGAAGTGGAGCAGGATTCGAACATACTCTCACGTAAGGTTCTAAAAGTTATACCTAACTTAAAGGGCATGTTATTTGCCAATAACGTAAATGTAAATCGGGACCCCCCCCCCTTCGAGATCGTAGGAAACATTTAGATTCAAAACAGAGGTATCTTTACCATGTACCGTTGGTAGATACATCAATGAAGCGAACCAAGTGCTCAATTAGCAGCCCGGCACTCATCTCTAAGATTATCGACTTCAAAAAAGACTAAAGATTGACTACTTTAACATATCTCAGGTCCAATTTAAAATGAGCTATAAGGTTAGCTCTCCCTTTTCCGCGGATTTCCAGGGTGTAAGTAAATCCTGGTTCCGTCCGAGTTTCCTTTAACCCAACCAAAACCAGGGGAAAGAGCGATAAAGGAGTAGGAGATCTATATTAATTCAACTTGGGGTTTAAAAATCGTCAAAGATATTTTGGCTCTTTTTCAGTGTTGACTTATTTTAAGAATTCCAAAACTCATTAGTACACTACGTGTCGAGAACTTTTGACAAACATAAACCATTACTTACGGCGTACTGTGTTGATAATTTAGAACCTAACTTACTTGTTTGAGCTTTGCAAATCCCTTCCGGATATCAGAGCCCCTATTCAGTTCGCCTACTCTCCCGCTAACCCCGGTTCCAAGGTCCATGGATATTCTCGGTGTCCTTTTGGGGTCCAATGTGCTCTAATGTTAATTTAACTACTTACTTATATGTTACACTATATCACCCGACAATGTTTGATTGTGGTTTGATGTGAATTTTGGTACAGTTACGTGTTAGACCATCCTGAATGGCTATTTGGAGCCATTGGCGAAGACAAGGAAAGTGATTACATTCTTTTCGACTGTCCTGGAGAAATAGATTTTCATGCCCATCTTAAAACTATGAAAGTATTTGCTGCAATGCTAGTCGTCAAAAATTTTCGTACGTGCGGGGTATTTGTCAGAGATGCACGTCTAGCTTTAAATGGCTACAATTTCATTGCCAGCTGTCTCACACCACTTACATCATATATAAATTTATCCATTCCTCATGTAAGCGTTATGATGAAAATTGATTTACTCAGTGAAGAAGACAAAACAAAACTTCAGTTGTTTATAAATTCGGACATAAAAGATGTTCTTCGATATGAAAATTCCCGAACCAAACCAAATGAGACACCTAAGGAATTGTCAGACTTAGCTAAAATCTGTAGTACAGCAGCTGCTGTTATCGATGGGCATAATTTGGTTCGGAAAAAATATTTTGGGCTGGACATACGGGAAGATTCTAGTTTTAAAGGTTTTCTAGCAGTTTTAGATGATATGATGGGTATCACAGAAGACTGACTGCCAAATCCTCAAAATTTATGCACCTCCGATTTGTCCAGGACCGTGGGACCACCGGTCCCGTGCAGGAAAGTGAACCCTACCCGGGATGCGGGAAACTTTTTGGTCCTGGGCTGCCGAAAGCTTTCCTGGACCTGACAGGAAATAGAAATACAAACAATGGAAAACGACATTTTTTGTAAGAATTTTATGGATTTTGTCTAATTGCATATTATACCAGACTATTGTGGTTCGTCTTTGATTTTCAAATTTCAAAATACTAAAGGATAAGCAGGGAGTGGTAAATGGGAAAGTTCCATATTCTTAGATTTTCGAGAGAAAAATTCCTGGGAGCCCATACATGTAAATTCATCGTTTTCTGCCAAACTAAGCCCCCAATTGAATTCGGTATTCAGTTTTAAAGTACCCTCAGCAATTTCATAACATGCATTTTCAAATTAAGCATTTACCACTCCCTGTTTATCTTCAAGTTTTTTCGAAATTCAAAAACGAACTGAATAATTCTTGTATAATATGTAGCCACACTTTTTTGTTAGATAAAAACTCGTAATTTAGGAGACTAATATACCAAAAAATTGGAGGCAGATTTTTGAAATCCCGATTTCGGGTAGTTTGTAAGAAACCGGAGGCGTTAATAAAAGAGGGATTTGTAATCTGACAGCCGATTTCTGTAGGGTCTCGGGTCTTACTCACTTCTTAATACCCCTTGGCCGCTAAGGGATATTAAGAAAGGTCATTTCGTTGCCCCTAACCTGCAATTATAAAGTTCACCTACTTATATCACATCATACCTTTTGGTGGAAAACTGTACTTATGTGACTCATTGATAAAAAGTATTGCAAATTCATACCGTTGCTTCTTGGTACGGTGACATACATACAATTTACCTATTTATACATACCTATGTTTTATAGCCAATCCCAACTATTTAATAAAGTTAATAGTTATGTTGCTAATGTTATTGAGTTTTACATAGGGACGGTTCTTGCGGGTCTTTGCTTTGTTCGCTGTTCAATAATATGAACAAAGTATGTACAACCTGTCGGTAGTGTACACCAAATGCCTGAGCATTTTCGTCCCTTGTAGACAGGTTTCCACTAATACAGGGACCTTTACATTGGCGATATAGTAAAAATGTCAACTAAAGGATGTCCACTAATAGTGGTGTACGCTAAAACTGTACTAATATTTATTTTCTTTATTAACGTATGTATGTAAAATTACAATTATTGTAAATGCTATACAAATCTAATCAATGCGGTTTATGTGACTCCAATCTGTTTAAGCTTGTTTTCTTATTGTGCTTTATCAAACGCTACTTATTACAACAAATATGAAGCTACGAATTGATTTTCAATGGAATCCAGTCAAAATTTTTTTGAGTGCTATTACTAATCAACAATAATTAATATAAAAGCTTTGAGCCAATGTTACTATGATAGCGTCTAGTATAAGTTGTACAAAATACTTGTAATATTTCAAAAATATTTGTAAACGCATTATTATGGAACTGTGTGAATTGATATAATACATAGGAAAAAATTGTGTCCTGTAGATAGCGTATGATTAAATACGTATTTCTGTCGATAGTTGTTTATGGCGGATATTGCATATTTGGCATATTTTACAATAAACTTAAAACTAGGTGTTCACATACATACTATAATGATATTTATGAGGAAGCTTGCTCGTTAGTAAGTAGAATAATAATACAAATTGTTGGTAGGTTCGATAGTATTGTTTGTATTGGTTTTACAAGTAGGTCGTCGCGTCGTAGTCATACGAATCGTATAACAGAACATCCAAACACTATGTTATAAATACATAATTGGTACAAATATTACGTACCTACTATGGTATATTAATGTGAACTAGGTAACTAAATAAGGTGGAGACTTATAATACTTGAACGTTGTTTCGTAGTAGTCTTTCTGATGTATGAATATTAAATGATCTTGTTATTATTACTTGCTCTGTGTGTGAGAAATATGCTAATTGTTTGTACATATTTGTTAAGCATTATATTAGATACGACTTGACAGACTGTGCCACCCGAAATCGCAATGACAATTAAAAATCGTTACATTAAGAGTCATCATTACGATAGCTGACTATGTGTTTGGTTACGTTATAACATTATTGATTGTGAGAAGTGTTTTGTAAATAGACGTGAATAAATCAGTGAAATAAAACTTAAATGTTTTGGTTCAGAGTATATTATCTGAAAAATCATGAAATGATATTTACGCTACTGCTTCATTTCATAAGATATTCATTTTTGGACTTTTCCATTCTACTTCCATTTGTCCTACAAAATATCACATGAAGATGAATTTAAGCAACTCAAAGCTTTGCTATAATAATAATTACATGTATCGGTATCTATGAATTGTACGTATACGTTTTTAGACTGGGCATGCAACTAGAAATTCTGAATATAGACTTTTCAGATTAAATACTATTCGTATAGACATTTAATTTAATAGTTACAATAAATATTTCATTTTAACTATGAAATATATGAATGAAAAATAAATAAGTATTACCTAAGTATGATTTGCATGATTTTGCTACAATAATCTACTCTGCAACCTATTCGTAGTTGGCATTGTTGGCATAGTATAAGAATGCATTGCATTGCGCATTGATATGAAGCTAAGCTCAGTTCAATACTATGTTAGTACTATGCTGAATGTTTTCTTGCATTCAATAAATGTAGTGCATTATTACAAACAGAATAAAGGCATTCCAGCCAACTTTCCAGTAGGTAGAGGATATTTCCAGAAGAAAGTCTAATCTTTGTCTCTGTTGTGCTCTACTATCAAATATACAAGTGAGGGAAAGTATTGGAGAAATCTTACTTTCTCCAACGCGAACAGGATTGGTGGACTTCCATCCAGGTACACCAATGGCTGTGTGCCTCATCATGTCGAACTGTCATGCCTAATCCTATTGTAAACCAAGTGCAAGAATTAAGTATTTATTGAATTTTTTTGGAAGACTGACATTACGACGGTATTAACTGTGTCGTCTCAATTGTCTCTATCGTATTGAATGTTCTAGTAGCTAGGGTTTGGAAAACAGTTGTAGCTTTTCAATAAGGTGTCAGGAATTATATAAAGGCACACTCGCCACAGACTACACAGTGCAAAAAAGTTCATTACCAATACCACCTAGCAAACAAGTAAGCTCCACAAAATAGTATATGACACTCGGGCAAGAGTACAGTTGACAGTAGCAAAAACTCTGAAGCACTTTTTGAGATTTTACATATACGAATGTCCTGTTTGCTCGGTCAGAAAGGGAATTTGAAAAATATTCAAGACGACAACGTATATAGTTGACATTCACAGATCTGTGTGCATTTGGTCACATAGTTACTTACTAGATTATACCAAGTTAGGTAAATTACGACATTTCTTTTACTTTATATATTTAAGTATATATATATTTGGCCACAAATAATTAAAGTCGGAGAAATTATTTTAAATATTACATTTCCCAATATATGAGTAGATTGTAGATTCTGATCAGAATGTTGCCCATTAATAATCAATGAGGTCTGTCCTATATTCCAGGTGAAGCAATAATATTATACACATCTCTATTTCCACATTCCGGCTTCATCTTATTTAGCTGAAGCAAATCGTCACTTTTGGAAGAACACATCTAATAATTGTCGGCATCCACAATCCACACAGGTACGCAATCTTCATTAGTATATTTATAATTCTAAATATTTACGATTTATATCAGACTGTGGTAAGAATACCTAATTTCTCATCATTTCACTTCATTATATAGAGACGATGCCTGAATTGAAACTATTGAAGGTGTTTCTTCTAACTCCATTTATATTCGTCCTCTTGCTGTCCTATGCTACTTTCTGCACAGCTGTAAACTGCAAAGGATGCACTCCGCTGGATACGTATTCTTTTGAAAAGGTATGCTTCAGAAGTCTATTCCATAATATGTATCTACCTAATATTCGTCTGTCTTAAATTAATGAATTGTAATTGTCAAATCAGTATCATGTGAATTAACCTGTCTTGTAAGATTTCTCCAGGTAATTCTCCGTAAGGATGAGAGAAAAGATCATGAATACAAACCTACCTGAACCTGATAAGAGAATCTTATTGCGATTCCAAAAAACTTAGTCCCTTAAAAATCAACTGCAAAAATCTAAACTTTTGTGGAATTGCAATAGGTTCTTTTACCAAATAGGTATCCATGACCTTCTATCATATCCTTACGGTACAATTACCTGGAGAAAGCTGAAAGCTTACATACGTAAATGTATTTCTCCACCTTTTTTTGACGAATCCTGTATTGAGGGGGAAAGTTACGGTTAACTATGGCTATGATATATTTTGACACGAAAAATTGTATGATGTGGATTAAAATAGGTTAGTGGTAGCATCAATATTGTTTGAATATTTATTTTGTACTGTCACAATGATTAGCTTTCTACAATTAGCATTTGATACATGTAACATTAGCGTATCCCCTTATTAGACTTGACTTATTAATTAGTGATGAGATCGGGTTATTGTTGGTTTTTGTTATCAAGCGAAACTACAGAATTAAATTACGCTGTATACAGTGTACTATCTATACCATGCATTTTTTAAATTACCTGGTGGCTACTTTAAGTTGAGTAGGAATTAGACGTAAAATCAATTTGTGATAGTTAAACAGAAAATCAATAATTGCTTGTATTCGTGTCCTTTTCTCACCTATCTATCCAATGGCACTACTTTCGTTTCGCTTCGATTCCGATACATTCCCCATGTACTTCACGTATCACGTTGTCCTAAATTGTCTTCCAAGGTCTATGGAAGAAAGACTTTTAGGTTAGCCTTGTGTATTCTTAGTTGATAAAATATGCCACTTCAAAGAATATAGTACTTGTCTTACTAACTATTCTTAGGGAATTGGTACACACGACATAAGTTATTCCGTCGATGGCTAAACAAATGTAGTTGTGTTGTATTGGAAAGTAATGAGGTAGAAGTTTAATTTTTAATGAGTATAGCATTAGCATTACTGTAGCATCTTAGAGCAAGTAGAAGGGGCTTGAGTAGTGCTCATTATTGCATTGATACGTAATGTAATAAAAACTAGCACAGCATATTATATGTACCTTGTGTATTATTAATTATGATACTGACATGTTGAAAGTAACAAGCAACGTTATTTTTCTTTAACATAACAATGCAATATTAAAATTTGAAATGTGAATTTTGGTTGTACTAATGAAATATGGGTCAAGTATGAAACAAGAATGTGTATATGATTTCAGGTTATATCAAAATTTCGAGCTGCTTTAGTGAAATTTGATGTGGCGTACCCATATGGAGATAAGCATGACGAATTTGCTAAAGTAGCTGAAGCTACTCGTGGCGTCTCAGATTTGCTGGTGGCAGAGGTCAATGTCAAAGACTATGGTGATCGAGATAATGCGGACTTGGCAACAAAATATGAAGCTAAGCAGAAGGACTTTCCAGTACTGCGACTTTTTAGAAAAGGACTTGGCGATCCGTTAACTTTTAAAGGAGAATTCAAAGCAGACGACATTATTCAGTTTGTGAAGTCCAGCACTGGTGTCTACATTGGCTTGCCTGGATGCATAGAGAAATTCGACATGCTTGCTGGTGAATTCATAAAGATACGAGACAAAGAAAGAAGACAAGAGATTCTCAAAGATGCACAAGAATTAATATCCAAAGGATTCGACACTACAAAAAGCGCTGATATGGCAAACATATACTATAAACTGATGGAAAAGATATTAGAAAAGGGAGACGAGTTTGTACAAGAAGAGATTCAACGAGTTGAAAAGCTAAGGAAAACGAAAGTATCTGTGGATAAAAAAGAAAGTCTACAGAAGAGACTAAATATTCTGCAGTCTTTTGTCCATGATGAGCTTTAAATTGGTAAACTCAAATTTACTAAATATTTGTCGGAAAACAAAATGTTTAAGTTATAGTTGTGTAACGCGTTTATTTTCCACATTTGTTTTCATAGTGAAACATTCCCATTTGAGCTGTAGGTGCAGTGTAAAGGTTTTAATTCTGTTCAGTTTGGCCCACACGATTCAATTATGTTTTACACAATTAATGTAATTTTGGCCTCTAGAAACAAATTAGACGGGATAAGTAAGTCACTACATTGATTGCAGTTCCAGAATATTTACATTCGGAGTCAAAAAAGGGCAAGCTATAGCCTTTGAAATGCTTGTGATTATAACCAAACGCCCAAAGTAGGATTACATGTATTTTCTCATTCCAAAATATCATATCCGTTCCGACAAGAAAACTATCGGTATTAAATCAAAAGGTGGAAGCTGTGTTGATGACACTTAGAGTTAGGCTTAACTAATTGTAAGGTGAAGCTCTCTTCAGAAGTAATAATCTGTAAAAATTTTCTAATTTTACAACATCAAGCTAAGCTGCCCACTAATATTTATATTTGTTATATGTTTGTATCTTTAACAGCAATATACCATACCACTGATAATAATTTGTACTCAATCGATACAAATGTGTGTACATCTAGTTATTGTTGCTAGTGAACACTTTTGTGAAAATAAAATCCTAGTTGGCTAGAATCTAGAATTATTTAGACTAAAAGCAAGTATTGTCAGCAAGTATTGTTCTATAATATATTATCTACGCATTACCACTGAGTATTGATTATTAAATAATGTGAATACCAAGGAGTAATAAAAATGGTGGAAATCCATTAAAATACACTAAATTAGAATGTTGCACAGTCTATTTGTAAAATATGCTGTATAGTCAGGTAAGATCAAGATCGTACATGTATTATATACCATAAATATTATGATTTGCCTGCAATTAATAGGGAAATCTTGTGTGCGTGTGATGAAATGCAATATTAAAACACCATATTTCAAAGACCATTCCAATATCTTAAATATTAGGCAACTTATCAGATAGACATAAAAAATTGTTACGAAATCAACATGTTTTCAACAGTACTACTTATATATATTTATTTTGAAACCATTTACATACACATGAATAGCCAGTCAGTACTCATTCAGTACGATACGGATCACTATACCGATGATTATTAACTTTAGACTAGATACTAGGTTCTAAATCTATGCATTGTAAGATCAATGGAGTTTATGACTATCTAGTACATTTAAGTCTTACAGCAATACAATATTTATTTTAATGGTAACTAACATGGTCTCGGAAATTGATACAACATTTGTGTCAAGTAATGTCTTACAAACAAAAACAAGTAATTGAATTTAACGCATATTAGTACAATATACACATGTTCAACTTACTATTATTCAATATAAGACTTTTTCAACCGATATATAATTTTTTTCCGATTATTATGTTATTCATGATATTTGTTATTTGTAAAAGTTATAGGAAAATTACATGTCGTAAATGTGAACTCTATTAACAGATAATTAAAAACTTTTTATGTCAATTTACTTAATGTCTATTGATTTTTAGTCTTATGTATACAGATTTTATGAAAGCTTGTTTCACAGATATTGTTACCAAAGTCACCGTATTCAGTCCTGAATTATACCGCTAGTAGTTTTAAAATCTTGTAATATTCTTCAAAATATAATAAATTGTATTCTAAAAGTTTAAGATCAAAAATCCAATGCACAATTCACTTCTTAGATCATTTTATAACAAATTACTCATATTCTTTAACTTAACTAGCATGTGAACTCTCAGTCTTTGCTACTTATAATCTTTGCCTGGTAACACCTCGACTTTCTTCCCTTCGCTCCTCACCACTTGAAATGGGTTAAACTTTAAACTTAGACTAGAACAATTAACGACAAAATAAGACTGGGTTTACCCATGTTAACAAACCGAAAAATAGTTGTCATTCGACATTCAAAGGGTATATATTTTCAGTTACTATAGAATCAACATGCATAAATAATATAAGGAATGTACATCACAAAATTAAAGTTGGAAATATTCAAGGGCTAGCGAGTCTAGGAGCCGAGAATCGAAGTCCCCAGTGCCAAAATCGTCACTAACAAAAGTTGATGTTTATTGATAAATTAAGTACTAAACTTAGTACCTGTGCATAAACACTCAAATCAGATCTAACCACTATCTTATTAGCGTATATATACAAATAGTCATGGGTAGTCACATTCAACACTTAAAATATTATTTATTTATTTTTGTTAGTTGGTAGCTGCATTGTCAACACACCATCACAGATCTTTATGTCACTAAAAGTAAAATACACTTTCGAAGAAAAAGAATGACTTTAAGCGTAAAACAACGTAAAACTACAAAACTGTTACAACGTAAAACTAATCTATATTATTTATGTTTCCGTATTTCTATATTAAAATTTCGTATTAAAAATAGCAAGTAAATTATCAGTAGGACACCGTAAGGGGTTTTTTTTACTTACGGAGGGCAAGTATAGCCAATGGACCCAGAGTTGTTATCTTATTCATCATCATCCTCATATGTAGCACCGCAGAGCATTTCACGTTCTGCCTGTTTGAAAGTTAGGCCGGTCGTGTTCGAGTAAATACGAATAAATGTTTCCGGTAACATAACAAAGGCGGCATAGTCCAAATACTAAATAATTAAAAGTACTTTAGGTATTATGTCCCGTTATAGAAAAAATCTTGCATAGTTATTAGCTCTAACATATCATAAGTTGTTTTTACCTGGACGCGTTCTGAGACTTTGGGAAACAAAACGTCATAAATTTTTGAAATAAGAACGCATGCTTGTATGTTGGTAAATGGAACAGACACACAGTAGCCTGCAAGTAGCCGTCTCGGTGGCACTCCCAAACGATTGCCAACAAATATCTGTAATTGCACAAAAGTGTATTAAAAAATCTTCGAATTAATGTAAATTCTGCTTTAATATGCAAACAAAGATCTATACAATTGGCTTACATTGTGTCGCTGACTGCATCCTTTCCCGTCACGTATGGTCTCTAAATCTTCCCGGATCTCCTCAAATTTTTCTTCTAAATCAGTATTAGTTAAAGCTTTGATAATCCTAGCGACAAACGAATTAGAAAATTTAACATTGCAAATAGTTATTGAATCATTGAATGTGTATGTACTATAAATGACTGGATAGCAATAACAATATTACTCAGCGTGTTCCGTAACAGCTACTTTTTTCGCTGCGTAACCTTGTATGAAAAACTCCATGGCCCTATCTGACATTGGCTCATTGCTCGCAAGGTCCATATCTAACAAAATAAAAGTTATCATATCACAAATATATCTTATTACATAACTAATCCTTTCAAAATTATTAGTATTTAAAATTAAAATAAGCATTTACAAAAGTTGAAATAAAATGAGTGTAAATAAAGATTGGTACCTGTATTGTTTCGATTTAAGCGGCTTGCTAATTCCCGAACTAAAAGGTCAGCAGCTTCCTCATCTTCATCGAATCCTTCGAAACAAGGCTTGCTGGTTTTTACGATAAGTGAATTACCAGAATTCGCTGCTGCTTCTAATACCTTATTTTCACTAATCCCAGTGTTGTCCGTCGCATCTTTAGAGCCGCTAGTGGAATCGCTCTTTATTATTTTATCTTGAGGAGCCAATAACCCCTCCAATACCTCGTCGTTTTCGTCATCAGCAGGCATGCGAAACATTCCGAATAAATCCTGATGAGTAATTCGTTTATCCTTTAAGTCATTGAGATACTTCATGCTTCTTTTTAAAACAGCTGGATTTCGCATTAACTGATACGTAGGCACCCTTTTGTGTTGGGGGAAACTCTGGCCCAGTGCAGCCGAAGTCAATTTTTCTTTCTCCGATGATTCTTCTGTCGCCACCTTGAACGAAGGCGATTTCTGCTCCAGATCAGGATTCACGTCATCAGTATCCCGATTTAAATGTAATTTTTCAACAATTGGCGCTCTTGTACTGCCTGTGTCAATAGTTTCACCAGCGGTGTTATCTAGGTCCATCTGCATTTTGGCTTTTCGACGTGTCAGTGGCTTCTTGCTCGGCAACGAAGTATCTGACTCTAAAATAATTGTTTTGCCATTCCCACGACTTTTTCCTTGAACGGCATACTCCTCAGCCGATGGAACAACTTTTTCCAGAGCAGTGGTTTCGTCGGCTATCAGTACTCGAATCTGTTTAGGGATTTTCTTTGGTACCACGTTTTCACAAGCATTCGTAACGTTGACTCTTTTAATTCTTGAACGAAGGGAATAATCTGAAGAGGACTTAGCCACTTGCTCATACGAAATTTCACTCTTCGCAGTTCCTGTCGGTTTGGTGATGCCTATTTTCGCATCATTATCGAATACACCCGTAGGTTTTTTGATTCCTTGAGATTTAGAACGCAGGGAACGTTCCGAAGTAGATGTAGCCACTTCATTATCGACTACACCCGTAGGTTTCTTGATTCGTTGGGATTCAGAACGCAGGGAACGTTTCGAAGTAGATGTAGCCTCTGGGATAGCTGAATGAACCGAGTATTTGGACGTAGGCTTCTGTAAAACTTTCATCTTCGGGTTTGCGTCCTTTCACCAATAAAAAGTTTTCCGTCTTCCACTTACAATTTTCTCTCTTCAAAAATGAATACCTATCAAGAGTTAGAAATTTTTATTATGTCAAGTGTTTAATGTCATCTTCAAATAGTAATAGGATGTGGTTGGAGTATAAAGACCTTGGGTTTGCATAACTATAGGATTTAGAAATATTACTTTGGTCATCGGTGCACCACTTTTTTTGGTGCAAACATTTTATGGGGGCTTAGAATATTTCCAAGCTTGGTGCAAACATTTATTCAATTTCCAAATGCCAATAAGTTCCCATAAATATTTGCACCAACCCTGAACCAACCTTGGCAATGACAATACAATGACAATATTTGCGAATTAATAATTAGTACAGGTGACAGGCCGTCGGAGGCCGTACGTACCTCTTTGATTCGTTGTATTAGAAATCAGAATCGGAATGACGAGTTTAACAATGCGTATATAAAATGGTCCCTCCCATTGACCGCCAAAGGACAAGAAGTTAATACTGACCACTGACACGAGTGAGTGACGAGCAACGAGACGACTAGACAAACTTTATAAGAAAACCGAATTCGACCCAAAATCCAACTTTACCTAATGAGAGCCCACTGTCAGTGTCTGTTCTCTCTGCGAGATGAGATTTAATCGAGTTGACTGCCAACGTGCCAACCAACGAGGCATAAAAATAGTCTGGTGTCTGGATCTGGAGCGTCTGTCTGCTGGAGTCTGGCTGGACCAACATCTAAACTTGCAGTAAGCGTACAATGCAATGCGTGTTGGAGAGTTTTGGAGATGAACATTTTGAACATCTCCTTGTTACATTTGAGCAGTCAAATACACGACCCGCCCAATCTCACGCGCAAAAACCAATTCCGAAGCAACCAACAAACTGGCACAAAATCTCTGCACCGCAATTGCACTATTGGACTTGTAATAATATCATTATGCTATGTGGCAGTAGTGGCAGTAGAGTGGCACCCATATGAAGGTATTATTTGTACATGTAGTAGTAGACGTAGTATGAGGTAGTAGATACATGTAGTTCTTATAACTTTTAAGTTTATTATTGTTATTCGTAGTAGTTGTACAGACTGCATATTAATATGTGTAAAATAGCTTATTGTTATTACGTAGTACTTAAAACTTGAGACTCTATAGCTATGCGAACTTGAAGGAAATATTAAATAGGTATATATATGCATAATATATAGCTGACAAGAAGGCTATATAATATTATATCATGTAAAGACAATATTTATTACAGTGTACCTACTTGTTTGTTTAGACCCTTAATACAACATGGAATATATGCATCTGCATTCCATAGTAGTAGTCAGTAGTAGGAGTAGGAGCTATAAAGCCTACTAGGCTAGGCTAGGCTAGATACTAACTAGGCCTAGGTATGCATATGCAGCGAATTCAGTACTAACCTGTACGTGCTAATTTGTAAGCACTAAATAGAAATACCAGAAGCCGAAAGTCTATCTTCTAGATCACCGACTTTCAGCAACATTAATATGCATAATATTTATGCATGCTTTCGTGAATAACAAAAGCATACAAAATCTCAGTTCAGGATATAATTTGCTGTCATTTTCTAACTAAAATTCATATTATTTATTACTTTCAACTTGTTTTTCAAAATTCGGTAGTACGCGCTCTACAGTGGAATAATACCACTACTGAATGTTATTTTAAAGCAGAAAATTTCAGGTAGTCTAAAGATGAGTATCTGAAAGCTTTCAGCAACTACTGACGCATGTCATGCTGTCATGACTTAAACTGTCATGACTTAAACAAACTTATAACAAAATTATAACTCTGTGTTTGCTACCTGAGTACATTTTCAGCTTGTAAAGAAGGTATTCACTTTACTTTTATCGCGATAAACAGTCTAAATAAACAAAAGTTCATTTTGTCTAAACTACATACCATACTAATCTCCAGATTTTCATTTCCCGAAATAAATATTAATTTTTTTCGTGCTGAGGTAATTGTCATGGTTCCTTTTTATTTTTCGCCAACTTATAGAGTGAAAAGGTGTACATAACATTTTATGTTCCTCGAAAAATAAAAACTGGTTGCATTCGGTGTAGCAAACTCAGCCAGTTGGAGTAGTGAAATATTACTGATATTACTGGATACAATCAGGGAAGCAGTTTCAAGTAAAATCTCGATCTGAAATCGTATTCAAACAAACCGAAGTCAAGAAGATGACAAAGCAGCCATTAAATATGATTGATAATTTCTTTTGCGAGATGACACGTCTACATAGCTGCTTAATTGACTGAAGGACATTAGTTTTTGTCTAGCTTAGTAATTTATTAGTCGCTTATAAAATAGTAGCTAATTAGTCCTGTACTAATAAAACCACTAACCATTCATACTCATACGAACTACTTTTTGTCGGCTGCGATAAGGCGACTTCGGCCGAAAACTACAACACAGTGGCAAGGATACTTACTCTACTCCAAATCTATCATTCTTGCACATGACGTTGAACGTAGCACGTCACACGTACACTATCCTAGACACACAATTACAGCAGATTAGTATTTGTGCTCTTTAAATTCCAAAAACGCAAAATGTTTAAATTAATGTGGCTACAGCTGACGTAGCTTTTAATTGGCAAACTAAGCACTAATAGTGGTTAGCTTTATTAATTGCTAAATTGTGAATTCGCAGTAGTAACGAAAAGAAAAACTCTTATTCAACTTTTATCATTTATTATTTATTGTATTAGTAGAAGAGAAGACAACAATATCATCATACAATCAACAGGAAATCAGTCTTGTTTTGTTACGTCGTACAATCGTGTAACGATGTTTTCTTTGTAGATAATCTGTCAGTTGAATATAATACCGACCTCCAATCATCAATGGTTGATTGTTGATAGTTCGTCGTCACTCAAACACCAGCAAGACTAGGAGGGCCAACAACAAATACTCAATCGGATATCAGGCACTGTTAAAATCACGTAAACATGACCTTATTATTTTACTTCTTATCTTAATTTAATGTTTTTCATTCAATCAAAAGTTGGAAGTATAAATTACTCGGTCAAGTTAATTTAGTTAACTATGCTGTATGCGGGCTATACATAATATGCGTAAACAACAGACAACGGAAAATGACATTTGACGTTGACTGACAGTTAATATAGCAAGAAAGAGGCAAAAATGTACAATAAATAATTAATTGGCATACTAACTATTGGGACAAAAAACGAAACCAATCAAAGGATAATTGTCATTGATAGAGAATATAAGGCTTAAACATGAAACAGCACATATCTTTAAATGGTATATAATACAAAATACAATATATAAATAATTACTATTTTGCCCTTTTTATGAAGTGAGAATTGAGCCTTAATTTGTTATTGTGTTGTCAGTCAGTCTGTAAACTGTCAAATGTTGTTCATCAAATATGCATATTATGGAGCTGTAAAAGTTAAAATACCATAATACGCTATTAAAATAATATTGTATTAATTTTTTGTACTGCCAACTGCCAAGGCCTTACGCTGTGTGGTAATTGAGGTTTCTCATAATGGCCCGCCGATGGGCCTATGTGGGGAAAAGCGAGTCATAATTCGAACTTTTGTCCATCTTCAACAGAAATACAATGCATTTATGACTGGCATTTCCCCCTTATAGGCCCATCGGCGGGCCATTATGAGAAATCTCAATTACAATTTCCTATATTTTAATAATGTAGGCCAGGGAGGGACTACGGAGGTTATTTGCTTTTGTTGGTTTTTTGTGTAGGTGAGTTCAGTGAAATATGAAAGCGTAAAGTATTAAAAGTACCATATGAAGTCTAAAATAAGCATCCATATTCAGTTAAGTTGACAATTTGGTTAGATCTCCCCTTAATTTCTATTCTGAAGTTTTTTGTTTAGTTTAATGTGGATTATTATAATTATATTATATAACACGATTATTATTTTCTGAAGGATTGAACATTAGATGGAAATTGAGACTAAATATCGTGACGTAAACTATTGCTTTCATGCAATGTTTCCAGTTTTCATGACGTGTATGACAGTTTTCATGTGCTATTTATCCGTCAGGCCATGCGGTCATGGTGTCAATAGTAATAGTAATAATTCTGTGTTTCTTAAATTTTTAATTAACAACTGCGCTACTGCGGAGACTAATTATATGTCAAATCCGTCATTGGGACAGCATCATTTTTATACTTACAAATTAATTACTTTATTATTTTCCTATCCCCCGTCATTATAACAAAAAATTAACTGCCCTACACAATTTTGTATTAACCTAAGAATCATGAAGCAAAACAGTAAATATAAATATACACAAACACATTATCATAGTTTGTGAAAGGAATATTAATTTATCATTGAATTGGTAGCTGGTTTATGACAGCTTAAAAAGTAGACCCATTAATCCCATTATTGTGGCTATCTGTGTGCAGGTGTGGATATTATCAGTAATTAATTAACCGCGTTGCTCTCTTGCTATAGGTATCAGAATAGGTAGATTAAACATTAAATGCATATTATGGATAATAGTACCTAGAGATGAATAGGTAGTACCTACTAATACTAATGCATACCTAAATTTGAGATTTTCATTTGTCATTTGTTGTTTTTATTCTAATAGGCACATTATTATTATTAACAATTAATGTAAATACAGCAGTTTCTTTCCATTAATCACTGCCTTACATATTGAATAAATACTAAGTACACTGCTGGGGAGGATGATCAAAGATCAAGTAATTAACAGATCAGTCGTAAAATATCGTGGGAAATGGAAAATCATCAAAGACTTGCCCTTCGCCATATAACCATACCCACATTCTTGACACTGGAATTGTGAATTAAGCTGAAAGTATAATGTATTTTAATTTTAATCCTAATTGTTTACATTACATCAAGTCTAGGAAGTTGTGTTGTTGGACAACAACCAGCAAATAACCCATTACAAATTAATTATAATCTTTTACGGTGAAAGCGAAAGGTAGAAATCAGGAAGCTAACCAAGCAAGGTTAAGACTGCTTAATAAAATTAAAATAATCAGCCTATAGTTAATCTTAAGCAGGATTGGATATAACTGTTAGCAAATTTTAGAGCCAGTTTAGATGATATTCGCCTTATGGAACATTTTTATGGTAGATAATTATTTTTCGTATTTTGGTTCATAAATTTTGCAGTTAAAATTGGTTTTGTAATCATGTGTTAGTCAATAATTATTGAATGCACTGATCTGGTATGGGTTTTACTTTACTGTTTCAATGTTTTCACTAAGTAAGTACTATTGTTCAATGAGAATGGAAAATGTCCTTCATTTATGATAGGATAGCAGGGAAGCTTCTGAGTAAGTTTCTCCTTTCAATTTCAGACATTGTCTTTGAGCAAAAAGTCCCATTCATTCTTAATTTGTTAAATGAACTTGGGTTGGTATTTCAATATAAATTTATGTTTCCCCCATCTACTTTGAGCTTTCCAAAGAAATGTCAGTAAAGTATTAAAACTGTATTTTTTATTATTCTATTAGAATGAGCAATTTGAGGTTTCTAGTATTTACAAAAACCTATTGCCAGCTACTACTGCGACAAATCAAACCTTTACTGATACTAAATATTTATAATGCGTCTTTTTCTACTTGGGGATTTGAATAATGTAATCTGTCAAACAGTCATATGTCTACGAATTATTTTATTTTTTCTTGTCCATTCAATTTAAACTTTAAACTTAGCCTTGGCCTTGATGTCCTTACCTTAATAGTAAAGCAAATTACGGTTTTAATTCATTTAGTTGTCAATAAATTGCTGCACAAGGTTGCACTTGCATATTATCATAGACCAATATTCGATACAAGCATTATTAATAGGTTACTTTTAGATTTATTTTATTAACCAGTAAATTATATTTTATTGTTTTAAGATTTTGCGTATTTGTGCAATATTATTTCAAGAATACACCAGACCAGTAGTTGGTTATTATTATCCAAGCAAAAGGAATGTATGCAGAATAGATTTTTAAATATCTACGTGTGTTCATTCATTTTTATAGTGTAGTAACCTTAATGAACGCACCATAATAATATAATTAATGTTAGTATCAGTTGTCGATCTATCGTAGCATCGTAAGTCAAGCCGTTTCATTATCTAATCAACAACACAATGGGGTTGTTGAATTAAATCAGACAGGCTTACACTTACTATTACGATTTAGTTTTCAATTGCGATATTATTAATCATCAACTATGTAAGAATTTTTAGGCTACATTACTACATACTACATCATGTTGCTTACTGGTAGCTTGATGTTGCGCAACCACTATGCAAAGAAACATAATATAGGATAATAACTGGTAGTTTAATTGTCTAAATTCCAACGATTATTAGCATTTATCATTACATTAAATAAATTGGAAAAGCAGTTATATTTCGCGATTGTCAAAAAAGTAAATAGAAGAAAGCCATTTAAATTATGTTAACAGTTACTGCATTGTTCAGCTGCTAGTAATTAAATTACTAAATGCAAAAATTGCACGCAGTCTTAATGCGAAGTAATTATAATAAATAAGCAATTACCGATAATGCAATGTACAATAAATAAACTTATTTTTAGTTTCAGGGTTGCTGTAAAATCAGAAAATTGTAAACCAAATGAGTACACTCGAGTGACAAAATGTGATGTTCCTGCTTAAGGGTTAACTATTAGCAGACAGGCTAAAATAATCTGCGGTATAAATGTTTGTATAAGAGGAGCCATATCGTGTTTGTAAGTTCTGTTTGTCGTTTTTCACCTTTAGATTGATTAAGTCATTGGGAATAATTTTTTCTAATATATTATGGATTTTCTGTTCATTATCAGGATCTAACTACTTCCCAGCCAAAATGTTTAAGTCTATATTTAATTCAATATCCAACGCAATGGGGTTGAAAGAATCGAAGGCTGTAACTCTCTCCTTCGACGAGGCGCGATCTCGAAGTAAGTTGTTGTCTACAGATTACAGAAGAATATATATTAGAACAAATATGAAAGTTATACTATGATTTTTAATATCTATTCAGTTGATTGTAATTTGATCATTTTATTTTTGTAGTAACTGAAGCAGAGTACCGACGCCTTTATGATGCCTTCAAAAGGATCGTCGTACTTGATAGTCACATGTCTAAAGCAGCTTTTATCAGAGAAGTGCTTGGAGAATTGTTTCCAGTGGATATTTCTGAGGTGATTTGTGGTTTTGTTATGGATAATTATTATATGGCTTGCATCTTAATGCTACTATGTACAATAATTTATATAAATTAATAAAAAGCCTGATGGAATAGAGTAATAATGACAATTGTTTTGGTTTAATAGAGTCTGTATGCGGCATGCGGGGGAAACGCAAAAGGAATCACTTTTAAAGACTTGGTTAGTTCATTGGTTGTTCTGACCAAAGGAACCCCAGATGAAAAAATTCGATGTGAGTCATTTTGAAAAATACTTTTTTGTGAATATCAGTGATTCCAATTGTAAATTTTATTATTGAATATCAACGAAATATAAATTCTTGCATGTATTATATTTCAGTTATTTATACACTCTATTGCGGTGACAGTATGGTGATTTCAAAAGATGAGTTCATGAGATTTCTTCAGGATGTGGAAAGTTGCCCACTACCAGAAAACTTGGGGAAGCTCTTCATGACAGTAATATTAAAGCTATTGGCATTATAATGCAATATTATACAATACTAATCAGGGACATAAAACAATGATGAATGTAATATATTCCGTATGGACCTAAATGGCTAAATGGTAAATGTTTTTGTTTTGAAGGGATCAACTGTAGACCACGAGCAATTTAGTCGATGGGTATTAGAGAATCGCTCAGCAACATCTATTTCCTGTTGGCTACTCGAAGAAATATGTTGCTCACCTGCTGGAGAACCTAGAAATCATACCTTTGCTTTGACAGATGACCACGAAACACCTACATTCTATCAAACTTTAGCTGGCGTTACGCACTGTAAGGGTATAAATTAATCGGACTTGGAGATTTTCTGAATGACTCAGTACGTTAATCAATTTCATTTTGAAATTACAGTGGAGGAAGAAGATATCATAGAATTGGAAGAGAGATATTGGAAGCTTCATTCCAGATCACATACTGGGAAAATGGACATTGGAACTCTGACGCCTTTAGTTTGTCCTCCGCTTCCGGAGACTATTATTCAGGGATTTATGGATGCATTTGATGAAAATCGAGATGGTCACATCGACTTTAAAGAAATGGCCTGTGGTATTTCAGCTGCTGCAAGGGGTCCCCTGATTGAGCGACAAAAATGTAAACTCAATCCATTAAATTTTAAATAACAGTAATAACAGTCATGCTGCAATGCTTAGCTTCGGTAGATGTTTTATGTGTATAATTAAACTAATAAGTTAAAAATTAATGATTTTTGTATTTCGAAACACGATGCAGTTTAGTAGTTTTCCTATTTTTTCACTTTCTATGATATGTATTCAACATTAATTCAGTTGACATTTCTATAACATTTTCTTTAAATTCTATTTCAGTTTGCTTCAAAATTTTTGATGGTGACAAAGATGGCTTTTTGTCAAAAGAAGAATTACACCGAATGGTTCAAGTGATGAAATTTGTAATGGAAGAAAATCTGCCATCAAATCCCAAAGAAGAAATAGTTTGTATTCTTACAAAGGCTGATTCGGATATAGTTGACGAAATTTTACAGTGTTCTGGTCCTGAAGGAATGAACTTAGAAGAGTATCTAGTGTGGTCTTTATCAAATCCACTTCCTGAAAAGTTTTTAACTCTTTTGTATCAGGTATTTAAAAACATAAAATGTTAAATCAATATTCGTACACCCTCTAGCCCAGTGCGCAATTTAGTAAATCTAAAAATTATATTCGGCTAATGAAATTATCAATGCGCGATTTGCAAATTAGATATGTCAAGTCGTCTTAGGACTACGACCTTTGGACCCTGCGGAAGAATTTGAAGTGGTGACTTCCTGGTTAGTACGAGAAAATAAAAGGGGGATACAGCCTGGTCAAATTTGGTATCTCATTTCCATGGAATGGTGGAATATTTGGACAATCTATGCAAGCCCAAGTACTCCGTTTATGATGAGTCACAGTGATAGTGGAATGGGATCTATGTAATTTACTACCCAAGCCATTTTACTTAATAATGTGGAATATCTGTTAATCTGGGGAAACTAATTTCGGAACTGTAATGTTATTTCTAGTGGCGGCAGTATCGGAAGTCATCACAACAGTATTAATAGCATAACGGATAATCCTGGAATTTACAATGAAAATAATGGAAATATTCCTGGAAACAGTCTCAATGGTCCTACGTCTGTTTTTAATAACAGTAGCGATAAAGTAAATGGAAATAAGACAAGCCGAAATTGTTGGTCATCTAAAAATAAGTCCACAGTTGAAGCATCAGTGGCAACAGATAATAGTCAAAATGTTGTTGTCACAGCCATAAGCTCATTAGGTAGGTATTGCATGCTTTTCTTCTATTTTTTAAATTTTTGCATGACTATAATTTTTTTAACTATTTTGAACTCGCATGCGTTCTCCTCCCTCCTCTTCGCCCTATTTAGGGTTTTGTCGTTTCCTTTCTAATTCAGATGTTGAGACGGAGCTCGAGAGACCTGCGAATGGCAACGTTCCTCTAAATCGTCATGCTAAAGCCAGTGCAAGTTCTTTATCATTAGCGACACTCGATAGTTCAAGGTTTCTATTTTTGGCATTGACTGAGTATAATTGACGATATTTTTGAAATATTTTTAATATCTCATGTAAACATTATCTTATAGTAGTTCTCCTAGTCCAGTCAACTCTCCCATAAGCTCAAGAAAGCAACTCAACGGTAACTCAATAAATGGACCAACATCAGTTTTGAGAAAAAAGCGCCGGCCAGGAGCAATTGATAACTCCTGCCTCGTAGCCGCTGTTCCTTCCCATCTTACTAAGATTCCATCTCTAACTGGAGAAGGAGGACGCCTAAGAGATGGGTTAGAGGAAGGTCGGGATTTCCAAGCAGTTCCTCAGGCTTTGTGGAACGCCCTTTATCAGTGGTATGGAGCCTCCGTTGCTTTACCCAGACAGGTAACTTAATTAATTTAAACAATTAGTCATAGTATCGTAGTATTCTCCGTTTTTTAGTCTCTTAAATATGAAATTAAAACATTTAACACCATACCATTTAAAAACATATTCCTCTACTCTTAACTCAAGACTAAATGACATGCATGCAAAAAATAAGTATGCTTATGACTGATGATAATTAAGGAGCGAACAAAAATAATATTTTATGGGCAATGAAAATTATTCTAAATTAAATACATTTCATCTTTATACTTGAAGGTTATTGAAGACGAGAAAAAGTTAAAGCTTGAGATATACCCAATTAACTTTTATCTCTATCGCCATCAAACACCAAATACTACAAAAATAAATACGGTAGACAGTGGAGCTCCCTGGACTGGTATGGCTGGTATGTATGGTGCCGCAGCTCTCAGCTCGTCCATAGCCTATCCTAATATTTCACCGCCTAAAAGGTATACTTTATGACAGAACTATTTTTATAAGTTAGCTTATTTAGATGCAACAATTAGAATTTTAATACATTAATTTACATCATCATTTTAACATCGCTAAAATATTAAAATGCTCGAAAAAGCATAATAGTGATGAATGAAAGTTTTGCTTAACGTGATCATGATTGAGATTGATGAGAATGAGGGAATAATGGTAAAAACACACAGAAAATTAATTGACAACATTTTAATAGCAATCTGATAAATTGTTATTTGAAACGATTTCTAGAAGCCATTGAAAACATTTTAATTTTAATACAAACTTTGAACCGATTTTTAAAGGTCAATTAGGTACATGGGCTATGGAGCTAAAAATGGCTTAATGAGATCATCATCACGTATATATTCTTTTTCTTACAAAATATATTACGTATTTTATTCATAAGCAAATAGCCTGATAATGTTGCAAAGGTAACTGCAGGACAGCAGAAACTAAACATAATATCTTGTAGAAGTGCCTAGAATATGCCTAGGAATTTATCAATCTATATATATTTATCTCAAAACAATTTCGTAGTGGCTGACTTAAGTAAGCCTAGATTGAATATGGAATGTTGTATATACTTGTTAATTTTAAGTTACGCATGATGTACTGTATTGGTGCTTGGTTTGGTTTAAAACATGTATTGGTAGTCGCCTTTCTTGTATTCGTATTCCCTGTAGCGAATCTTTTTTTTCAAATGTTTGTCTGTCTTGTACTTCATAATAGTTTCTTGGAATGTGTTTGGTGCTCCGTGCCAGTAACTAATTCCTTCTTCGTACACCTTTACTTGTTCTTTAATATTTTCTTCCATTTTCACTCTTTGACTACCTAAAACACGATCAAAGCAATCCGCGGGTAGAAAGGCTGCTTTAGTACGTCCAATTGTCACAGCATTGCAGGTTCTCTTCGTCTTCCCAAGAATTTCGATTTCTCCAAAATATTCTCCGTTCACGTAGTATCTGATATTTGTTTGCTCTCCTTTCCGATTTAAATTGTATGTCTTCACATTCCCGAGCTGTAGGAAATACATACCCAATGCCTTGTCTCCTTCTTTCCAAATCATTGTTTTAGTTGGAAATTGTGTCTGCACCATAGCATCGTACAAATGCGATCTCATATCTTCGTCCAGATCACTCAACAGAACGATTTCACTGCATATTTCTGCAAAGTCCTTATGTTTCTGGTAAGAATGTCTCAGCACCAAGCGACGGAAGTTATTGCGCTCTATGTACCACACTTCTCCGTCTGTTTCTGCTACAACTGTGTTTGTTAAGATATGATGATAGTGTAGGGCTAGTTGTCCGAAGCAGCCAACGTCCAAGTAGGTTTTAAAATTCTTCCACCCTTTGGGCAATGGCGATGGCTTTTTCATTTTTGAACTGAAGGTTTCCTTGAATGTGCCTCTGAGAGAAATAAATAATAATGTATTTTAAAGTTTTTATTTACTTTTAATATAATAATGAAAAACTTCTAATACAATTCAACTTTTTGAATTCATATTTTGATGATAAATTCGTTTACTTCTCAATTACGAAGAATTTTTCCGCATTTAGACCTTCCTTCATGATGAATGTTCCTTTCTTTACTCTCCAAAGACGCATGTGTGCCACAATTTTGTTCATGATGTTGTGATCAAGAATCCGGATTGTAAACACATTTTTAATAGTCGATGTTATATGGTTATACTGTTGCTCTGACTTCTTAATAATCTTGAATCCTTCACTATGGGTGTCACTATCATCCGGATCATACAGCTCAGGGTGATAAACTTCCGAAGAAATCCCTTTGCGATGACCTTTGGCGGCATGAGCAGTCAAGGTTTTCATACTAGTTTTCGAGACTGATAGGGGCTTTAGCGAAGGTTTCCGTATTACCCTCGGGGGCAGCAACTGAAATTCTAACTCTTTACTAAAATATTTCACTCCAAACTCGACTATGTTGTCTGGTTTAGCTGCCATGTAGCCGACGACAAAGTCCCTCAGAAAGGCTCTAAATTCTCTTGAAAATTTTTCTCTTTGGGTCATGTCCCTTAATTCGGCAAACCTGGCCCCGTAGTGTAGGCGAGGATTGGGAGGATTTGGCATTGTGAATTCTATACAATATTGAACAGCAGGTAGTCAGGTAGTATTGTTAAAAGTGGAATTAGAATAAAATATCCAAAGGGGGTTCCTGCAAACAGCAAAAACAGATGATTAGCAATTTGGCACAATAAATAGACCTTGTTCCCCGTGGGTAACACTGTTTTCCGCTAAGTGAGGTACAAGTCCGCAACTAGGCGGTCTAATGGCACACATTAGGCACTAGCCTGATCTGTACTGTATTGCTAATACGCCTCGGCTTGTATCTCACTTCGCACAAGAAGTATGACGTACGGTGACGGTTGACAGTGAGCAAAACCAATTACAAGTTTAGAAAACGAAATTATGTGGGCGAAGGGACAAATTAGTTAATTAATAATTAAAGATGTGTTGTAATGATGATTAAAAAATATTTAACTTACAGTAAAGAAGAGTAATAGTAGGTTTAAATTAAATTAAAGGCTAATTAAAATATTAAGACTGAAAAGTGAAAAAAGGGGAGAAGAGAAATTGGCGTGTCTGACACGCACGTACGACGAGCTACTAATGTTGGATGTTGTGTATTGCATGTCGCGTTTGGTGATTGTATTGTCAATTTTCTTATAATCCCTTTCTTGCTTCTTTAGATGCTTGCGCACCTGGTTTGGTTGGTTTAATGTGGGAATGTTCAAATTCAATCGTAATGGTGATGGAAAAAAAGCAAAACCCAAGTTAATACAATGGAATCACAGTAGATAGTGCTAAGATATACATTCTAATTCTTAATCAACTGCTTCATTATTGTATCATTTCTCTTCCGCACTTTCAACTTTTATTGATATAAAATGAGAACTCAAAATGGCAATTATGCTTGATGATGACCAAACTTTATGTAAAATCACTTTCAGAATTCTAGCTTTCACGGCGTCATTCAGTAAAAAGAGTACTCTTGGTCAAGTCAGCAATTTCCTTTGTCAAAAACTGAGACTCTCTCCAAAAGACACCCGGTTGGATTTACTTTTAGAAGATTTGTCATTCGTAATGGTACTGGAAGAGGAAGAGCAAACATTAAAAGAAGCATCCATTCTTGATAATTCCAATATTTTAATGGAAACGCGAAACAAGGATCAAACTTGGCCGGAGGAAATTGGTTCCTTTGGAAATGATCAACAACGAATGCAACGTGCCATGTCCATTGTCAGCGTTGAAAAGGGATTGACTGGACTGAATAATTTGGGAAATACGTGTTTTATGAATTCTGCTATCCAGTGCATGTCAAATACCAAACCACTAACACTGTATTTCCTCCGGAAGATGCACATGTATGAGCTAAACCGAGTGAATCCTATTGGCTCCAAAGGCTATGTGGCAAAGCGATATGGAGATTTAGTAAATGATATGTGGAGTGGAACTACAAAAACAATTGCGCCATTTAAACTCAGGGTACGGGCGGATTGTAATATTTGTTTGTCCAATAATATTTTACGGTCGCTTTTCAAGGTG
This sequence comes from Tomocerus mixtus, assembly GCA_034694165.1. NCBI lineage: Eukaryota > Metazoa > Arthropoda > Collembola > Entomobryomorpha > Tomoceridae > Tomocerus > Tomocerus mixtus. Next base: position 30,522 of record JAQFYC010000729.1, read on the forward strand.
AAATGTATTATTTATTTACTTGTCCCTTTAATATTTGTAGTGGACCATTGGAAATCTTCAACGACGCTTTAGAAACTTTCAGCAAAACGATGCACAGGAACTGTTGGAGTTTCTACTTGATGGACTTCATGAGGATTTAAATAGAGTAATGGAAAAACCTTATACAGAGCTGCGCGAAAGTGATAATCGGCCTGATGTTGTCTGTGCCCAGGAAGCATGGGAAAATCATTTGCTACGAAATAAAAGTATTATAGTCGACCTGTTCCACGGTCAGCTCAAATCGTGTGTTACTTGTAAGGAGTGTAATCACCAGAGTGTTGTTTTTGATGGCTGTCTATGCTTGCCTCTTCCGCTGCCGATGGAAAGTTATTTCTTAGTTGATGTGATTGGTAAGTTGTAGCTTTTAACTCTATAAAATATGTAGCTATTTAGCTAGCATGTGTACTAAGTACGATAGTGCGAACAAAAATAAATAATATATATATATGTGTATTTATATGTAATTATCAAATTATCAAACATTTAATTCGTTTTTGTTGTTTTTAAACAGTCATTCGACAAGACGGCTCGACCCCTGTTCGTTATGGTCTTTTGCTTCTAAGTGATGAAAGCATTGCCGATTTGAAATCTCAATTGTCTAAGCTAACCAACCCAGTCATTCCAGCCGAAAATATACTATTGACAGAAATGAGAGCAGCCCGTGTGAACCAAATATTTTATGACCATCAAAAGGTTCGTGTGTTAATGAACACTCGGCCGATTTATGCCTACCAGATAGTGGATGCGGAAGAGAATGGGAGTATTTCCAAATCTGAGACGGATCAACAAATCCAGAAGATCTTGACTTCCTCCAAAAATCAAAGTAATCCTGGTTCCTTACGTGTTGGTGAAAGTAACAGTGTGAGTGGTCATTCAAGACAGAGTAGCTTCTCAAGTTGTGATGGGGGCAGCTTGCAACTGTCCATCAGCGATAATGCCAACACGATTCGACCGAATTGTGATAATGTCGTTGTTGTGGCTCACAGAAAAGTTATACGACAAGATATTTATATTTTGGCTCACCAGAAGACGAAACACATTCTTTTTGGGTTACCCATTGTCATACCTTTTGTAGAAGGAATGACTCACCTTGATCTGTATAAGTGTGTCTGGGCTGTAGTTGGACGATTCCTTTCTCCTCTTCCGCCATCAGAAGGAAATAACAACCACGCTCAGGATTGGTAAGCAGATGATAATTTATTATGTTCCCACATCATGCATGAATAAACTCCAGAAAGAAAATCATAATTTAACTTTTTAATTATAGTGATGATAGCCTTGGCTACGAATTTCCCTTTATGCTGTCCCTCGTGATTAAAGATAGAGAATATATGTGTGGACGGTGCCCTTGGTTTCATTTCTGTCGAGGATGTCCTATAAGTTGTACCGATACAATGCAACTGCAAAAATTAAATCCTAATAAAGTTTCTGTTGCCATGGACTGGGACCCAACAGCCCTACATTTACGATATCAAACGAATCAAGAGCTGTATCATATTGAGGACCCCAGTCTTGCTGCTGCTATTAAAAAACATACTGAAAGTGTCGCCTTATACTCCTGCCTGACTGCCTTCACAACGGAGGAACACTTGGGAGAGAAAGAACGATACAATTGTCCAAAGTGCAAAACTTCTCAGTTGGCTTCTAAAAAGCTGCAAATATGGCGCCTTCCTCCTATTCTGGTAATTTAATAATACGAATAACTATTAATTACTCAAAAATATTAACTTCTCATTGCTTCGGCTATATTATAATATAATCTTCTTTTATACAGGTTGTCAACCTCAAACGCTTTCAAGCCCAACGAGGAGTCTGGATAAAGTCTAACAAAAGTGTAGACTTTCCCTTCGAACATTTTGATCCTACTCCATTCCTTGCTGAAGTTCCTCGTAAAACTATAGAATTAGCCCTTCAAGGGAGAAAAGAAATGTCACCCGACGAGACCGAAGAAAATAGTCTTCTGTATCCTCTTCAAGACTTTCATCAACATCGATTGGTCGATGGTGTGGATCCGTTCAAATTAGACTACCGGCTATTCGGAATAATCGTGAGTTTGGTTTTACTCATTTTATGTGACTTGATAAACACAAGTGCATATATATTTGACAGCGTATTTTACTTTCACATAGCTTTTGGGATGTTTGAGTAGTTATTCATTTTAATAATTAATTACATCATATTTTTACAACTAAATTTCAGTGTCATTCTGGTATTATGGGCGGTGGACATTACATATCTTATGCAAAAGGTGCTAATGGAAAATGGTACTGCTTTAACGACAGCAGTTGCAAGGTAAACTATATTTAATTAATTAATTGTAGTTCCACAAACGGTTCACCAAGCTGGCCTATTTGTACACATTTATTTTTACAGGAAGTACAAGAAGAACACATCGACAAAAGCTCGGCATATATACTTTTCTACGAACGATACGGCCTGGACCCTGACGCCTACATGCCACGCATCGATCCCAAGGCTACACCAGTTGTCAGCGACGAGGAGTTAGAAGCCGAAGAAAACGAACTGAAGAAAAGTTGCAGTACTATTTGATTAGATAGTTTACGAAAGACCCATCTACTTTACATTGCCATGCAGAACTTATTTTAAATAATTACTTGATTCCCGTTTCCTTTACAGATCTGATTTACAGATAGTAATGATAGATAAGGAGAAAAACCATTATAGTTTTAAGCTACTTACAGAAATATGTCTATTGTTTAGACATCTTTCTGATACCCATTCATTAATTGGTCTTTCAACATTTCCTCTGCTATTCACATTCATGGCGAATATCTCTCTCTTATGTCTAATTAATCATCTTTTACATTACAGGAAATTTAGCCTGGAGTATGTTAATGAAAGTTTCCCAGCTTAAGTTTAAACGCCAGAATAAGGAAAGTCTATGCAACTAGGTGCACTGTTTGCTTTTCACAAAGAATACACTTTGCCTACTACCAGTTAATTCATTGGCCATTCAGCTGTAACTATTGCTTGTAACAATTGTAAGTTATAATTAGTGTACGCTTTTCAATCATGGAATCAGATACCTATAAGTTTATAATTTTCAACTATTTATATTAATTGCAGTGTTGTAATATCAAGAATGAAAATTCTGTAACATTATCTTTTCACTTTCCTTTACCTATATATAACCTGTTGTTGGAGTAGAAATATCAGCAGTTTTATTCAGCTCTTATTAATTACTGGTGGAACACATTCCGGTCTCACAATGAGCTGGTTTCAAACACCAGTAATGAATACGTACTGTTTCCGATATTATTTCGCTTCATAATACTTATAACATCTGCTTTCTTACTAAATAGTAATACTACATATTGGAGATTGAATCTTCAGTATGAATGCACTTACTATATTAGTGTATGTATGATTCCAGAGTACTTATTACCTTACCTACATGTACCTGCATGTATTAAGTTTTCTCTTCTTGTGGCACTTTCATTTACGTTCAAAAACGTAAATCTTTCTTTTAAAATTAACGGCTACAAATATTGTAGCTGCATCACAGGCCACAGGAAAACAATTTCATAACTTGAGTGGTTTTGCAGTAGAAGAATAAAAACCAGGGCATAATTAAATCTCTCTGAATGTGGCGACAATTGTCTAAACCCGGTTTTTTTTATTAATCAATTTCCTTTGATCTTGCAAAATTCAAGTTGAACCTGAAGTTGTTGTATAGATATTATTTTTAATATTATAGCTCATTCGTTACCTATTATTTTCTTCAGAAATTTCTAAAGTTCGAAATTTCAATTGCAGTCAAATCATATGATAGGCTAATGATGAATACAACAAGGCTAATTAATCATGACTTGTTGTGAACTTGTTGTGAACTTGTTTAGGCTTTGAGGGCAAATACTAAATAAAGTGTATGCCTCATTTACTGCAAAACCATTCAGTTTTATAATTAAACTACCTTTTTTCAATGTTTTTGGGTTGAATTCTTAGCTCATTTGTAGTTAACATAAATTATTGCCGTAATATCAATACAACGACGATGCACTTTTACTTTTGCTAAATAACTAAGCAGTTGACATAAAGCATACAAATGTTGTACAATCAATTTCTAAATTTTGGTGCTTTTGCGTCTTTTACTATTGATGTATGATGATCTTGGAATTAATATCTTGGAAAAAGTAATAGTAATCTCAAATTAAAGAGTGCAAAAGCTAGTGCATTGTTGCTAAAATCGTGTTGGCTTGCGGTATAATTTACAATTTATATCAGGTTTCGCTTTAACATATTTAATTTTTTAGAGTTCATGCTTTAATAGAATCGAGCAAGTTAGCCGAATAAACATATTTTTAGACTTACACTTTTCAAATGGCAAGTCGTTAATTTATTATATTAGTATTTGTAGAAAATTGAAAATTTCCGTGGCTCAATTTTCTGTAGGTATTCCATTAAATACCTAGATATTACTTTTTTGCAATCTTTATAATATTCTACCAGTAATGAGTTTTGAAAATTAACCTTGATAAAATATTCATTAGGTATGTGTTGTAAACCACTGTGATCTTCTTGTTTTACATAGCTACATAGCTATAATATGTAACTCTACCGACTGCCTAATAATTTAATTTAGGGGTCCCCGACAGTTCTGGTTTGTTTTTATTTTCACTAATAGAGGTAAACTAAGCCAACTAAACACCAAAACAAATTAATAATTACAATACTAAAAACGTCTAAAGATTTTATCCTAATTAAAATTGTTTGCAAAGGCTTGTAATCAATGAACTAAGTTTTCACCCGAAAAGAATTTCCCTATGAATGAGCCATTGTGGTTAGATTCCTAAATAGAAGGAATAAGATGTATACTTCTACTAAGAATATAGCTGTTAATTATAACAATCTAACTACTACTTATAAATACTACTAATACTTATTATGAGTCAAAAGTCAAGTGATATATTTTCCATGGTCTGGTCAGGGCGCTCTAATTGCTAAATAAATATTTGTCATGGGCTTGCAAGATTACTGAATTAAATTTAATTAAAACTATTATCTATTATTTTAACTATGCTTATAAATGTTGTGTTGTTAAAGATTTTATGAGGTTAATGTACAAAGGGATTCCAGTGTAGATAAGTTAAGGAGTACTAACGAAGTACCTACTACATAATAAGTATTAAGTTTGAAGTAAATTAAGGTTAGGGACAAGAACAACTGCTTTGCCTTAATCATAAGCAAAACTCGTACATATTATTAGTGATGTACACATTTCCATAACATTGTGATCGTTTTATGTTTGGTTGATGTACTGCTATGACTATTGAGTGTATGTTTGTGCATTGTCAAATATTAGCATAACTTTTGATGTGCTGTAAGATTTGTCAGTGGAAATGTGTTGTTTAAATGAGCTATTTGCTAAAGAACTGCGAATGTTTGATTTGATAAGTCAGTTAATATTGAATTAAGAGATAACAAAGCACGGTATTGTGGTATGAATGCTTTAAAAATTATTTCCACGTGTAAGCTAAAAGAGTTTATTATAATATACGTTTACCTACTTACTATTTAGATTGCATGGAGCGTCAGGGTATAACTAGTAACAATTTTTATTGCTCATCACTGCTAATGCTCAAACTCTCAGTCGGACTCTGAAATTGACATTTTTGTTAGGTTAGAGAGTACTAAATACACGTACATTTGCAATGAAAATGCAAAACAACAAACTAAATCGCAGACATAACGATAGCTGCTAGCAAAATTATTCTATTTCTTTTGTTGAAATCTATTTCTGTCATTTCTACTGAGCCACTAAGAGTTTAAGAGTATTACTATAGAACAATCCATCACGGCATTATATTGCATTGCCCATAAAATTATTCCTCCTAGAAAGTTAAAGGCAATTTAAACTTTATGGTCAGTGTATTTATTGATGCTTAGTTTGGGAAACTGTGTTAAGTTAACTTACCTTAGGTGTACAAAATGTCTGTTTATATGTTGAAAAGGACTCGGGAATTGTCCACTGTAAATAATAATACCTATTCCATCCAGAGCGCAATCATTTTCAATCGTTAGCTGTACACTACACACGATTTGCTATTTTCAAACTCCCATTATATTAAATCTACTTTAAGAATTATATAATGTCTGCTTCACTTTTGTGAATTTTGTGAACACTTCTTTTGTTTTACTATAATAATAATTACTGTACTTAACGATTAATAATTTTACTGTCAAATATTGGTCATTGGTGGCAAAATTATATGCTTCCGGGTAATTCTTGGATATTGACACTATAGGTACAAACCTTACTTATTAAAATTGTAACATCAGTTGAGTTTGAAATTTGGATAGCCATCGTGTGTAATGTAGCCTTCTAAATATTTAAAACTGTAATGTAGAACCAAAGAATTCAATTAGACAATTAATAATATGGTCAATCTCGAATTTAATGCTATTGTTTAGTCAAAAGGGGTTGAGTTTGAATTAATATATTTAATTATCTTACAGAAACTAACACAAAGTTAATGCAATGTCTACCATAATAATAGTATACTGCAGAAGTGCAGAGACAGAACAGAGCTAGCAATAATAAAAATAGAACTCTTTCGTTATATACAAACATGATTCCAGGCTAAATACGTAATATTAATACAGATACATAAATATTACAGACATGCATAATATACATAAATAACTATTCGTTAAGTTTCTTTGTACTTTGTCGTATTTACTTAATGAATCGATAGCATAATGCCCATATTTCCCTTATGCTGTATCAGCTCAACACATACTATGTAAACCCCCACTTCATAAGTAATTAGCTTTACAGATATTTAGTATAATCAATAAAGAAAAGACCTATGGCTTTCATAAGTAGTATAAGCACTACCTATATATGTAATTAAATTCATTTTATACTCTGTTGTGTATTACCGGCAAAGTGCTGATTATGTAACAAGGTACTACGTTTTGTATTCGAATTATTTATGGAAACCTAATAAATGTTAGCAAAAATTTATGTACGTGTATGCTGTAGGCTACTAGCTATAAATGTAAAATTGTAAATTGTGTGCTCTCCAGTGATTCTAAACAAGAAGCCAAAAATAGCTTTAATACAGAATCTATGAATCTAGATTGCCGAATTGAGCTGTGTAATATAAAATGCGTTAGAGAAGTTAGTAACTTTCAATTAGTCAGTACAAAATACATAGCAGTTAGAGATCTATAATAAAAATCCACATACCTATGCATTATAAATGAAAATGTTGCTTAATCGCCAACATTACATTATACTGTTAGCACTTTTTGATATGAAGACAAGTGTGTGTAATTTACAATAATACAGTCAGTTTGTAGTTATATATATCTAGGTTAACAAAATAGCAAATGTGAATTTAGTGAACTTAGATAATCAAATTGATTTATTAACACTTAATAGAAAAAATGATAATCATAGTGTTTATCTTGTCTTGCTTGCCGGTGTCATGTTTTGAGCTCATCAAAAATACTGTAGTGCCATTAAAAATAGTATTTATGTAATTGCTTTAATCTTATTTGTAAATTATATTTGTAACCTATATAGTTTATCTATAGTTATTCAATGTTGTTAAATAATTTTGTTTTTTTGTGTAAAGTTTTGCTCATTGGTCCCAAAGTACGTGTACTGGATTTATTACGTTCTAAGAAAGTCAGGTCTAAAATAATGACCAAAAAATTCTTTAATAGTATACGCGTGTCCTAAGTATCTCGGGAATTGTATGATGGAAAGATAAATATACTGTGCAAACTAGAAAATACGTAAAATAAACCCTATAGCTAATTACATAGTTATAAGTAAATAATTACCATAAGTCGGATAGTTATCAAAAGGTAATTAAAATTATGCAGTACATATTATATACTTAATGAGTTACTAATAATATATTGGTTGAAAATAAAAATGGGATGTAAAGACTGTTTGCCTATGCGTAGAGAAATGTCCGTTCTTTACAACTGTCAGTCTATGCTATCCCGTTTTTCAGAGAAATAAATAGTTGAGAAAAAAGACGTTAAATACCTTTTAATAATGTTTTTCCATCACGAAATAGAAAGGCATCCAATATACTAGTAAAGACAGAAATAACTAAACAATTGTAATATATAATGAAGATAAAAAACAGTACTGCGTAGAAAAAACAATCGTTATGCATAGCATTAATAATAATACTGGAAAACAATAGACTTTTGCTTATAATTATCGTTATCTATATTATATTCAAATCTCTTGAAAGATGTGTACCAACACACTATTTGTTAATGCAGGTTATGTGTACCAACTAGTATTTGTTAAATATTATTATGTTACTTCAGCACAGTACGAAAACTATTTGCTATCGACGCGATTCATATGATTTGTAAAAGTATTTGTAACTTGTGTAACTGCTTAAAATATAAATGCTATGATAAGTATAAACGTATAAATAAAGAAAATAATATATTGTTTGCCAGAATACAATAATCTATCGTAAATTGCAGGTATGTAATTAAAAACGAAAAAAATGTTTATCAAATGTTATATACTTACGGTTACGTTACGTCTCGTTTGAATAAAGACTATAATTACTTAAATTGTAAAATGGATTTTCTTTTCATGATAGATATCATAGTTATCATAGTATCAAAGTTATAAAATGGAAGTACGTAAGATTCATGTTTTTTTTTGCATAATTTCTAACAACTCCCGAAGTTAGTAGTTTCAAAATTATACTCCATCAGGTTTTGGGAATAAAATCTCATTTCCTTGCCACCGAAATGAAAAAATAGATATAAAAAATATGAAAAAATACCATTTGATTTTTGCAAGAAATAAGAAGCTCTGTGGTCTCGCTACCATAAGTGCTTGACCCCTAGAACGCCATTGAAAACTTGCTCAAGCCATATATTTCATGTGACATCTCTATATATTATTATATCACATCTCATGTAACCTCTAAGGTTCTAAGGTAATATTCCCGTCATTTTTTGCTAGGGGCTTGTAATAGTGGTAGATAAAGGATTTTGTTGCACACCAAGCCAATACGCCAAGAGATAGGAATTATTTATCTACTTTTTTTCGAAAGAATTTTACTTCCAGTATTATTTAAATGGTTGATTAATAAATGTAATTTCGAAATTAGAGACAATGCTAGAAAAATACGTTTATTTTAAGCGTGCCAATAACTGCCAGTGCCAGCCACGGTTAATCATGCAAATATTTATTTAACCCGTATTTAGGCAGCGTCAATGCCAATAATAGTCTCGCAGCTGTGCGATTTTGATCTCACTCTTCTTACATGAAGTTTGCACTATGCGATATTTATCGCACACCATGTGCGATCATAAGTGCACATTCATTTTTCTTCAGTTTTTTATTTTTCTAAAAAAACTATTACTCCTTTTGATTCCAAAGTAGTTCTAAACGACGCAAGTATAGTTTGTGATAAGTAATCAAAAATCCCAATGCCATAGGTCAAATAGGAAAGTAGGTTTTCTTTCACATAGACAAAGTCAAAATGCGATAATTATCGCAAACCTGCCTAAGTACGGATTAACTAGTGTGTATTTATTTATTTCTGTGTAGAAAATGACATACTATTTAGTAGATATTATGAAATGTTGGTCGAAGAGAAAGGCAAAAAAATAATGCAGACAAAATTAACCCTACTCGCCCAGAAGGAGGAATCGAACCCCTCTGACGCTAATCAGCTACAGGTTTGAAGCCTGCACCCCGTACCAACGAGGCTCATCTGGGCGACTGAAGTTGCTTTTTCGGTCTACTAGATTTACTTGCTTCATCTCGCCCCGTAACTATCCTACAACTCATTTATATTGCAACAGCTGCTAAAGGCAGACGATTCCACAATCCACTCCGTCAGAATTAATTAATTAGTCTCGATATTTCTGAAGTTTTAGCAGCAAAATGTTGGATACAATTTCTTTGAAGTCATTAATTTATTATCTACATAAAATAAAGTCAATAATGTACACCTTATACCGCTATTGTGTATATGTAAAATGATTGAATTTTCGCTAGGCACAGGCACGGCACACACACTAAATAAGCTGAAAGCTGCTGGATGTGAGATAGAATCGCGAAATAGTCTACTGTTTGATTTGATGAATCGGAATGTATGAATTAGAATGAACGGAATGCATAAAATGCAAAAATACGTAAATGCGTAATACAAAATGCTATTACTGTAATGCTAATGCATAAACGTAGGAACAAGGCAGGATACGACACAAATGAATGTATAAAAGAGTCTGCTTTGCAATCTAGTTCTAGTTTATTTTATAGTTTGCTAAGTATGCATTTTTAAGATTGTTTAATTTGCTATTTGTAGGACAAAAGGACTGACGAAACCGAGGATAAGCTACAAATATGTCACTAATGGTCAGGTACGGACGGGTTACAGAATTTGATAAATATGAAGGATACTTAAAAGTACTGATATGATTAGCTTTAGAGGATGACGCGCATATATGACCTTCGGTCTTTAAGCGTTCAGTTTCTGTCGCAAAATGGTGCCAGACTTAGATTAACTATTTATTATTTGAAAACATTAATGTTATTCGACTATTCTGCAGTATGAAATAATGGTGTTTGTTTCACGTTAAACACTTGGGTGTTAGACACAAGATCACTGACTAGGATTCGTGCAATCTTGCAATTGAAAATTTTACTAGAATTAGAATAAGTAGACACCCTTTCATAAAACAGGCATTTATAGTGGACATAACTCCACTGTTTAACTAACTACAAGTTTAGCAAATAACTTTTAATGCTAAATATACAAATATTCTCTATTCGATTTTTTAATCTTCGTGAGAATGTAATAACGGAATTACATAATTTGCAAGGATTGGATGAATTGACTATTGAATCGAAATCAGGATAAAATTGAAAACATACTTTATACTTACGCATAATTTTGTCTCTAAATTCTGTAGAAATGTAAAAGTAATGGAACGACATAATAATGTTATAAGGCCAACTACATGGCTACAATGTGAAACAAAAATTGAAGTGCAGACGATAGAATGATAATTATTTAGGCTATTAGACTACACCCAATTTAGAAAGTAGCACGTTCGCTTATTTTATTAGACGAAAAATGTAACATTTAGACGTTAGTTTTAAAAACGTTGCACGAATCAGAATTTCGAAGAACGTTTCCTTCCTGTGTATTTTGAATCAGGTCTGGTTTCCTTTCCTTGTTTGCGTCTTCGTTCCTTTTTGCTTTGAATCCAATCCTTAACACTCTTTACACCCGTCCGTTTGTCTTTTCGGTTACCATTTCTACTGTGTGAGTTTCGATCAGCGTAACTTACTGTATTTTTTGTTTGGGTGGACAATGACTCAGGTAAAATAGGATTACCGCTGCCCCCAACCATAAGAACCAAGTAGTACTTCTTTGCCTTAGTAGATTCAGGAAAGTCAATCACAAGCCCCCCATTGAAGCCAGCTCTTTTAGCTTGTGATGTAATTAAATCTGTCTGACTTTGATCAGATGGATAGAACTGAAAAACAGCTCGACTGCCAGTATTCTAAATAAAAATTTCAGGAGGTAAACATATCATAGATTTTAAATGATTACAATAAAGTAATAAGTTCAAATACTAAATAGACTACTAACCAAAACTCCATACAAGCTGGTGAAAAATGCGTACAGTCTTTTAACAGGTTTATGGGTAGATTTGTCGGCATTACAAAGCCACTGAAGAGCACTAATACTAATCGCACCATCAAATGAGCCCGGACGAAATGGAATCCCTTGGCCCATATCCCCCAGAATTAAATCGCCTTCTACTTCACGTTCTCGAGCAACATCTAATAAATAAAATTATTTTAAAAGGAAATGGTTAATTACTTGGGATAATTAGCGTTGAATAATCGTTCGTGCCGATAAAATGTGAACATTCGAAACGTATACATAGTCCTTTTAATTTACGCCAATAATAAAGCCAATAAATAATAAATTTTTGTTAAAAGTTATCATCGCTGTTTGATATTTTTTAGATTGATAAATTATAGAAGAAAATCATTTCTAAAATTCTTTCATTGACACGATATTTGATACCATGTGATGTGTAAATAGATGTTACGTATCATTTAAAACTTACTTAACATTGCTTCAGATATATCTAAGCCAACCCATACATGTCCTTGCTCGTCTAGCGCAGTACCACTCAAGCCAGATCCGCAGCCTAAATCCAATATTAATTTGGGTTCCTCTTCCGGAAGCTCGAGCAGTTCAATCGCTCTTTCTGACATTTCCCCTTGGATTTCCATCATTCGGGAGCTAGAGAGTTTAATAAACATAGAATTAAACTCATTTCTCGGTCAGTTCAGTACTAAATATAATATAAATAAAATATATTTTGCTCAAAATTAGCATCTATCTAAGTTAAATCATATGGTGCTAGACATTAAAATTGCACAGCCAATATAGATGCTAATGCTATAGATGATAGAATAGAACAGTTGGTTTCGAATTGGATATTCCAGGAAACTTACTTTTGAGAGTATTTTTTGGCTTCATCTTCATTGTAAAACTGAAATAAATGTAAATAATACAGTGGTATAATGTTATTCTTGTTGGTTATGATACCATGTCACAAATGACAATTTGAAGTTTTTAATTATTTCATTTAAAACTTACGAATTCTGGCGGAGCACTTAACTCCGGACGCTTTCCAAACGACATGGTATGCTCTGAAAACTAAAGCAGTACTTTGTGAATTATTTTAGTAATTAGAACTAACAGAAACTAAGAAAAGATTACAATAATTAAATTATAATCAGATTATAACTTTTGTTATCTTCGTGTGGTGACGGTGACCGCAAATCTGTTTTACACATATCAATACCAACCAATACGCTATACACCATACCATACACCTCTCTCTAGGTAAAGCGGAGCGGAATGAAATGTGCTAAGGATTTTAAAATTCTGCCGGGCTTGCAACTCTGTTGAAGTTCACTATTTATCACAATATCGCAGTCTCTTTGCTTCAATATATACGCACTAACGCACTGCAGCGTTCAGTTCAGTATTAGTAGTTGGTGCTCTAACACTATAATTGTTAGTATTTTAGTGGTTAAAAAAGTGTAGCTCAGATAGATAAAATTAGAAATACATACATGATAGAGCAAAAAGGAAAGCGACTAGAAGAAGCAGAATGCAGAAGAGAATGCAGATTCCACGTTCCACCTGTTTCAAATTTCTTGCGTCTTTTCGCGTCTGGATGCTGTACTTTCTTCAAAGCTTCCGTACATTACAATGACAATGAGTGAAACCCAAGGAAAGAGTACAGCATAGGACATAAAGATTAGCCCAGGAACTACCTACTTTACGACCTACCGTGGCTTAAGTGCTTAAACATTAGTAATTTAATTACACAGAAGGCTGTAAAGGAATAGTCATAAAGAAGTTATAATGCAAAAATTCGAATATTTTTCGAACCATAATTCAAAATAGGCTTTCTAAATTGACAACTTATTAATTAAAGTTCTCATACATGTGGAAACTATAAATGCAAGATAAAAGCTTCAAAAATTATATAAATAACTAATAACCCGGTAAATATTGATACACACAAAGATATACACTTTGTCTAACTGTCGTTGAGATACCCATTTTATCCCAAAGGTAATTTAATGCAGAGGTTCGTGGGAGTTTTACCCTCATTCGGTGAAGGTCAAAAATTATGTAGTCATGGAATAACTGCAAGCATACTATTTCATTTAAACACGTATTACCTATAAAGATGTTGCGTTGCGACCCAGTCCCTAACACACACGAGGGCATTTAGAAGCCATTTGGCATTAATTTTTACTATTCATTTCCCACACCTTTAAATATATATATTTATATAATGGCAAATGAAATGAGTTTTGACAAATAAAATATACTGATTTTGATGTAGAGCAAAGATAAAGCAACCCTACTAAAGTAACAAACTAAAATTTTAGTTAGCTACAAAACGGCATAAATATTTTAATTGAATCAAGATCTATTCAGATTTCGTATGTTAACGTGATTGAATTACCTGAGTTTATTTTTATGTCATACGATGTACAGTACGCAGTACATAGATATTAGATATCAAGAGATAAATCTACCTAAGGCCTCAGCGGTTAATATTTGTTTGCATAGGTGGAGGTTGCGTTCCACAAATATTTTGCATACAAGTACGAAGTATTATTGTGACTTCGATGGAACGACTAGAATTAGAGATTTGTTTGTCTCACTTCTCCAAATCCAAATTATTGCTCATTTACACGATAATGTCGATAGAGACGCAGAACTGTCATTTATACTGTCCGTAATTATTAGTAAACACTAAATAATAGTTTCGCTGTTGTGTCGAATCTTACTTCACTGATTTGGGCTTTTGGGATTAAGGTATTTTGTAAAAATCCAATCCAAACTGGATAGGTATACCAACTTGAAAACCCAAAATCATATCGATATTAAACATAAAGGTGATGTATGTATTAAAGTTTTGTAGGATTGTGTGGTACTGCAAATAATCAATAATGAACCGGTGCGGTGGGTGAATTATAACAATTGATAGCTTATTACTGTTACTCATATTACATGTTTGCTATTACCTAACTAAGATTTTATAGCTTACAATGCCTAGGGACTTACCAGCTGAAATGCTTTATATTATTTACGCAATCACCTAAATATGACAATATAAAGTAGCCAGATCTCTTAATTTACTATCAAATATCTGGATATTAAAAGGTGATGCTTATTTACATAGGACTGAATTAAATAAGCTTTAAAGCTTACATTTCATATATATCTTTCTTAGTGTGGCAGTAGTATGTAATGTAAAAATGGTTCCAGCAAGCTACCTCTCTTGAAATTACTAAGAGAAATTGGTCGTTTTTTGCATTTTTTTTTCTGTATGCAACAGTGCATTTCTTGATTAAGTAGATGTAAAATAGAGCAGGTGTGTCAATTTGATGTGAATATTCATGCACATATTTCAAAATATAAAACTAACATGTATATTGTCTGTATACATTGTCAACCATTTAATTAAGTCGAAGTAAAAGAACGAAAGTGCAATAACACCAACAAACCAACCAAGTCTATTTATTGACAGAGAGATGAGATGATAATATTAATATTGCTATATATAATGCTTATCATTAGATGTGGTAGAAGGCGAAGGCGAAAGAAAGTACTGGAATTTAACATATTAGTTAAGATTAGCAAAATTACTATAAATATGCTATAATCGCCTGTTCATTAATTGTCGACTAATCTCAAATGAATGATTACAAGATTCAAAATTAGTAAATGACTCAGGTTAGTCTATGTTTTACAATTATGAAAATGACCAGAACGGGGAAAAAGTAGGGTAGAAAACATAATATATTATGTACAGAAAATAATCTTCCCTTAAAACCCGACCGAACTGCTGCAGTAGAAATGCGTTAGGTAATAAAATAATACTTTTAGGCATGCAAGATGCATGTATGCGTGAGAAGGCAGAACTTCCCTACATACATTCTTAGTTGTAACTGTAATCTGTTACTGTATCATTCTAAAACCTAGTAGTAGAGTAGGTAGAGGTATTGCATAAAATATATAGGTATAGTATAAAGTAGATCATCATCGCTTTGGGAAACGGATCTCTGCATTGCCTGGGTACGCATCCCTTCGGTGCATCTAAACGGGATCAAAGTCTCCTCCATCTCCACCAGTGTCGGACTCTTGCACAGCCATCACTCATTTGTTGCGCGATTTTGCGGGCTCTACACTCGGAAGATGTAATATTGATCAGGCTTCCCTTGTACAATTCCCGCTTGCTCGATCCGAATACCCGAATTTGACAAACGGAAGCATCTCCCCTATTCATTGCCACAGACTCAAGTATTCCTATTAATTTGCAACTATATATTATATGACTATAATATTATGCCCTGTCCGTGGTCATGTATCCTGTCTCAACCACTTTTTAAAAACAGCAGACTTTATGAAATGCATGGCAAATTAAAAATACTTATATTATATTTTATGTACATAGAAAATGACATATTGGTTAATTCATGTGAGTTCGCTTCCGGTATAGGTACTTATTGTTAGGATAATTAAGCAGTAGAGTATAAATACTTATACATAAATGTTCAACATGAAATTAAAAAATATCAGTGTTAGTGTGGAGACAGGGAGACACGACAGGAAATATGAATATATGCAAACAAGATAAATACGATATACATAGCATAGCTTTATAAAAAATTCTATTAATTATTATTGAATTAATATTATTAATATTAATTCATCCGACGCCGGGTACATACGCATTACAAAGTGTGATAATTATCGGTAAGTAAATCTACATATTATGTATATAGTACATCATGCATATTATATACATTGTAATAAGTGGACACGACGTAGCTTACAACTATTAGCAAGGAACTGCCTTCACGCAGTAAACTTAAATAGGTTAAGATTATTCAATACAATATAATGGTCATTGAATGTATAAAAATACACCTACATATCCAAAACAAAACAATTTATTTTATTTCTAATGTTAACTGAATGGGGTAAAAAGTGAATTAATAATTTAGAGGTAAATACTTGCTGATACCTGTAGACGCCCGACCGACATTTGCATACTGAATACATAGTAATAAATTTTACAACGTCATTTTCAATAGAAATTGCTAGCTCAAGGAGAGCAGGGTTTGCATATTTTAACGGGTATAATCACAGACACTTGCTGATGTGCACAATGTGCAGTACATACCAATTTGACATACATAACGCAAATATTTATTAATTTTAGAACTTTATTTTCATGAATCACTGCAACAAAGAAATGGGTTTCATAATTTTAAAGGGTATTGAAAGCATACACACTTGCCAATATATATACAAATACTACATTTACAAAGCGTAAAAGTAATTAATTTTAGAACTTCATTTTCACAAATAATTGCAACAGAGAAAAAAGGGGTTTCATTATTTTAAAGGGTTATTGCACAAACGATTGCCGATGTGCACA
>JAQFYC010000730.1:0-47511 GCA_034694165.1 Tomocerus mixtus
GTTATTTTCCTTAACATATTCTTGTCTACACTTGGGTGGGTTGGCCACCCATGAAAATATCCGTGGCGACGCCTATGATTATCATCAACACTGCAGATGTGATCTGTGATCATATGCATACTAAAAAATGATTTCAGAGAGGTGCCCATTGGACTTGTGCTATCTTCAGTATGTATTTTTGAAGTTACTATATAGGTAGAAGAATACTTGTACAATACACATAATCTACAGATTACAGAAATAACCCCTTAGAGAAGATTTTATTTAGCCCCCCGATACAACTCCCAGTACATGTGCCTGTAATTACTATTTACAATTAACATGGTCCTACGGGCAGAGACGGTCCTATGCCCATGCAAATTTGTACTTATAAGGCCCAATTTTATGACATTTCATAATAATGATATATTATTTACTTGCAGTTTACATTCTAATTTACTGTGACTTTAAGCACGAACGCATTATCAAATGCTCTGATATGATATAACTTTTTTATTGACTGGACAATATTTTGAAAAGAAATTTTGAATATGAGCAAATAAAAACCATTGAGGTAAAAAGCATAACGCATCGCAAAATTTCAAATGTTTTTCTAAGTGGCATGGTGCTTAGAAAAAAATCGATACGCTTTATGCCTGAGTATACAGACAGATGATACATCAAGTAGCCAGCAACCTGTTGCTGAATGGGGTTTTATCATTTAAGCAAACTATGGCATCCGAGGTGGCAGTATTTCCTGTTGTGGCCTTCAGTTGTGGATAAAATTAAATGTAAAGGTTTATAAAAACAAATTTGCTAAAATGACTTCATGAATGATAGTTTCCCAAAGGGTTGATCAAAGTTCCAGAGTTTTCCCACATTCTATCTAATTTTGTTGAACACCTTGAAAAATGGGAAGTATAAGTGGAGTAGGGATTCAGGACGAAAACATATTATTACAAGTCATAATATATTGATACATCATATTCATTTATTGTTGTGTGCTGGCCATATAGGTATTATTTAAAAATTTAATACCTGATTCATTTCAAGCATAAATACTTTATATTTATTTATGTTCTGTATAGTGGGATGGTATGGGAACTCATACGACTTTTGGTTCACAAAAGTACGTACAAAAATATTCTGACGTTAGAAGTAATATTTGCTGAAAATTTCAAGCTACTTAAATGGATATGTATAGATGTTATTTGTAAAGTATGTAAAACATCATGTTAATTTTCTAGTATTTTAGGTACTAGCTGTTTGTGAAAACTGTTAAAATATTAAATGCCATGCTTAAGTTATTACAATTATAAATATGGCAGCAAATTAGATTTTTAGATTTTCTGATTAGAAATATATTACGAAAATCGACAAAATCATATTTTGTTGAAAAAATACTGAAGATACTCAGCAGAGCCCTAGAAACCTTTTACCGCCCCTGGTATTAATACTAATACTATAATTATTATTAGTACCTAATAAATAAATTACCTACGTAGATAAAGGTTATCTTTATCTGAACATTGCCGTTTGCTATCATCGGCTCCTTGTTTAATTTCTACTGATGTCATTTATTTATTCGCTTTTGTAAACTTGTTGATATAGTTGACTTATCAGACTTGTCTCGAGTGTTCTAGACTCTTGCAATCAGTCATATCATCTCATATCACAAAGCACACAGAAATTGATAAGCATGATACAGTTTCATTCGGTTATTCAGCTACATTTACAAGCATATTATATATATACTTATCAGTACAGTACATTATATTATATTATGTTACATAATGTACCCTTTCAACCAAAATATGTAGGTATTCTCTTTTTAGGTGATGTTGTTACAATAGGAAACTGTAGAATACATACGTAGTCTCTGTAATTAATACACGCACTACTACTGTGACAGTAAATTAATATATATGGTCAATAAATACTTATATATCCACCTGGCATTTATCACTATTTCATGGGTACCTTAGGTAAGTTATGTAAGCCTGTAGGTAATTAAAATAAAAATGTAAGCATCCTGAAGACCAATGGACCCATGGTATTATAAAGTATTAACCAATACTATTTTTACTGTGAGCAAGTACTCAACCTTTCTTTACCTCTGTTATGTCCTCTGCATTATCGTACACAAGCAGTACACCGAACCTGGGAGTATTTGCATATCACATAGTTCCATAACGAATTAAGTAGGCTTGCTCTCTTAAATGGTCAGGTCATGAAGAGCGCTCGTTTATGGCAAAAATGTAAATCTCTGAGATATTTATTGCTTTAATTTATTATCGCTGGGAATATAGTGTATATCCTTAAAGCTCGTCTAAACTAAACTGGCATGTAGTGTGTATGTTATTGAAAAATATTAGCCATGAATTTAGAGGGATCAGTATTTGGTAGATGCTAATAGTTATGTGCAGCAAAAATTCTTGGCCACAATTAATAAACTTGCCAAATCAAGATACATTTAATATTTTCTGGTTATACATCAACGCTATTTATTTAAGCTAAGTGTAATCGGGCTTGGGGGCGGGGGGTTACCGTAGTAATTTTTTTATTATATTGCAACCAACCTTGTATAATGCATTTAGTACAACATTCTATTTCTATACATGACGAATGGAATGTTTGCCGTAATGTTAATGCTGTCTCGTGTCGAAAAAATGTCCTGCAGCCTGTACCACATATGAATTACTATAATTAATGTAGTTTATGATATGCACAGGAAAGCACATTTCAATTTTAACATATAAATAAAATCTTTGCTGATTTTGCATATTAATAGGACTGTTACACATACAGACATACATGATCTCACGATCAGATGTTTTTGGATTGGAACTGAACTTTCCTACTTTTACAGTACACCATACTTCTTAGTACGTATGCTAAGAATTAGCAATTCTCATTTCTTATTGAAATAAATGAACTTGACATAGTTTGTCACAGCAGTTAACTATGCGACTACATAACTGTAATATTTTCAGTAAGGGCATATTCTGACAGTATTATTATTAGCTCCGAAACAATATAAATATTTTGAGGGATATGTATGAATATTTGCTTCTCTCTTGTTTAAAGGAAAATGCAAAATACATATGAAATGAAAATATGATTTTAAATTTGTGGTCCTCAAAAGAAGGGTTTTATACTCTATTGCCATACAAATATATACCTTTATTTTCGTAATTAATTCAGGCCATCAACAAGTTTATAAAGAATTCTGCATAAATTAATCATTAATACATAAATACGCACTAATGAACACATAAAATGATGACTGGACTGCCTGACACATATTTGCAATAAATAGAGCCTGGAACTGTGCCCTCTGTAATATTAAAAACCATTGCGATGCAGTGACTTTTAACATAGGTACCGCTTGGGTTGAAAATATCCTAGGTAATGTTTTTAACAGATTACGAAGATTGGAAAATGTTTATGTATGTGGTCGAAAAGGCTTGTTTGCAAGTATTATATTAGCTCAGTTACATTGTTTGAACAGTAGATGGATTTTGGGTTAAAAAAGTAATGCATATTTAATAGTTTGTAAGATTAAAACTTAAAGATGTTGACCTAATGTGTATTAGTGAATGAAGATAAAATATTGAAGGTTAGCATATAATATGATAGTGATATTATGGAGCTATCTGGGTTTCATAAAAAACACTTTTGACTTTTGACCCGTTTCGCATCTCTGATTCATTTACGTATATTTAGCTTGTGCACTTAACACGAGTAATGCTGTAAGAATCAGAAATTCATAAGAAACCGTATTATAAAAAAGTAAGTAGTATAGTTCGAGTAGAAGTTACGTATACGCGATCCCATGAATCTTCTACACATAACATTACTTTAAAAATCCATAAAAAATTGATAGCTATGTTCTGAGATCAAGATTCTCCAGATAAAATCTCTTCGTCGCTAAAATACCCATCGGTGACTATTCTTTTCTTCGAGTCAGCTCCAGAAATACAAGAATAGTCTCCATTTGCGACCTTCACTCTGTAGCTCTCTTCTTCAACTCTGTTTTGCTGTAAAATAATATGTAATGTTTATATAAGTAATCAAAGTATGTCAAAAGACAATAATTATTACAAGCAACTTAAATCTTCATAGCATACTTCTTGACGAATTGCACCACACAGAGTTTCTTCTGAAAACTCGTTATCGCTTTTGGAAGCATCACTTTCACCATTTTCGCATTCTCCGTCATCTTTAGTCTTATTTTTTCGTTTTTTCTTTGGTATTCTATCGCCAAGCGAATTTTTTGGGCATTTATAGCTTAAATGACCTTCTTCGCCACATTCATAACAGCGGGATTTGTCTGGATATTTTCTTTTTCGGATAAATTCAGTGGATCTTCCATTATCTTTTGCAATACTACAGCTCCAAGTACGCCCAAACATCTAATTTTAAAATGCAATTAGTCGCAGTGGTATAAATATTTTTTAATCGTTTTTTTTCATACCTATTTCAAAGCTAATATGTAATAAAAACTAATAAATTGTAATGAAACAACCTAAATAAATTATTACCTGTGATTTATCAAATTTTGTTACACATTTTGCTGCGTCACTTTCATGTAAATATAGCACAAACGCAATCCCTTTGCTTTTTCGTGACGAGTCTTTAACTATTGTTACCCTAAAATAAAATACAAAATAACAAAATAAAATATATATTTTCAAATTAATAAGCATCATCGGCTTAATTTAGTCTTACTTGACAACTTTTCCGCATTCCTCAAAAATTTTGTGAAGGTCATTACTTGTTAATGAATAGGGCAGATTAGAAACATATACAGTAGTTTTGCTGGGTGCCAAAGTACATTTCCTATAATATCCGTCCTCGCCAGAGTTCATCTCTTCTGGTAACTCTTCCATCCTGAGACTCTGAGATGCCAATAATAGTGTGCTGTCTGAAATATCAAAAATAAATAATTAGCAATCTCATCTTTAAATTAATTTATTCTCACTCTAATTTATTTTAGTTGAGTCATATCTTTAACTGTCATTTAATACCGAATTTACAACAGAGGTGATTCTTATATATACCCCAATTTTTCTGTTTAGTACTTAAGTGTATGCACTATCGAATGCATACACTTAGGTACTAAACAGCAAAATTGGGGTATATCAGAAACGGTTATATTCTACTTCCAGTCTCCTGCTCTAAACATGTAAATCAATAACCTGGCTCGAGAAAACAAATCCGTAGTCCGTAGTAGGTATAGGCATAGATATTATTACTTCTCTATACTATATGTTACCATCCGGGAGACTAGAACCAATTTCGTCCACGTGAAAAACTAACTAAAAGCCAAAAGCCATCATAAAAATCGGTAGGTCACATTGTATACAATCTATAAATTCCTATTTAGTTTAATGCTCTTTAATTTTCTAGAGCACAAAAAACAACAAGGGAGAAAGCTAAATTTGAAACCAAAAATCATAAAAATTAGTAAGACTTAAAATTACCGTGTGCACAGCGACGGGTCTCACTCGTCTCACTCTCAAAAATAATAAAAACTAGTGTACAAAATGGTATGCATATAAGTACTTAATTTTGTATTCATAGAGAACAATTTGCAATTATAAAGTTATTTGTTTGACTTACCAAATATATTTTGCCATTCACCATTTGTATTTATTCTTTATATTATGCTTATTTTTAATAGCAATCGGTTTCCTTTCACACACTTTACTTAGTTATCTTGTACCTAAAAAATGTACGATTAATCTTTAGGTATCTACCTAATAAATTTTGGTAACTAATTATATCCGGGTCACTTAAAATCTCATTCATTCAGTTTAAAATTAAAAAGCAATTGGTTTGCTATGTATCAATGTATATCTGCAATCTTTGGAAAAAACCATTGGTTTTGGATACCAAGTTGTACTTTCCGATTAAAACTTAAAAGTAAATCTCAAATGTAGCGCTTGTATTTCTCCCTCCCCTACTAAGCAATATATAGCAAGCAATCTCTCATTTTTGTGAGTCTCATTCTCATCTGTAGTATGGCGTAGCTCTAGCTACCAATAATGCAATGGTCATACACTCTCATTTTTCCGGGCAGGGCAATAGCAAACATCGAACCCAAGAACCATCAATATCTTTAAAGTCATAGAAATTGTCCACGGCTCGCCACCAATCTCTTGGCGGTATTGATTTGAATCATTACTACAGAACACCAATAAAGGAACTTTTTCAGGTGTGTATGTGTGTGTGCCGTGTGGTCCCAGTGGACCGCGTGGTCGGGTCGGCGTCATTACTTTGGTGCAAATTAAGGCTTTGCCCATAAATGCCCAATGGCCCGCTATTTACTATGCAGCGCAATAACCTGAGGCTGGTCAATAGGGCCTAAAAAAAACCTTATCCCTTGGGAACAGTCTGGCAGGTGCCTGTCACCTGTATAAAATTAGGGTTGAAGTCAAAGTGCCAGTTTCGAAATTCTTCTTGAACCGACGTGGTCGCCCAATTGCACAAACTGGGTACAAGATAAATTTTTCCTGTGAGCCCCTTGTTTTTGTCGTTTTGTTTAGGCTCCAAAATCAACATTGGTTGCTCCATTGTTGTAATCATTAATTTGTAAGTAACGATTTTGGTAATACTCCGAGTACTGCCAAACTGCCAACTGTGGACTGCTCTGGACTGGACGGGAACTGCTGGTCTGCTCTTGTCCACGGGACGAACTCTTCGGTCATCGGTATAGTATTGAAATCTACATCATCATCGATGCGGTAGGTCGTCCGTTTTTTGTGGGGAATCACTTCACTAATCACTATCCTCGATCAACTCTTTTGATTATGTTCTAAGATAGTAATATAATGGTACTAATACATTTAATTTTAATTTCAGTAATCACATGGACATCAACACCGACCGAGGTACAAATGCCCCATCACATTAGAATCTCTCTTAGGATATATTCGGTTTCCTGAGGGAATTTATTACTTCCAGTACACTTGATATACGTACGACTTTGTGCGTGACCTCGACCTCTGCGCACAAACTGATAATTCCGGATGCCGGAGATGAAACCAGACCAGAGCACAAGATAATCCTCGTGGAACTCGATCGCAGCCTTTCGGTCGAAGGAATGACGACCAAGCTATTCCATATGGAGCAATCCCATGCATTTCTGCTTGACTGTATGGTAGGGCTGGAGATACATGGAGTCAGAGTTCACAGCACCAACTAAGCATATGGTAATTGTGCATCCCGTTCAGTCTGTTCCAACTTGGGACTTCAACGAGGGATTCTCTGAAGGAATTAGCTCCAGTTTGTACATCATATGACCATCAAATATATAAGACCCAAGTGTTGCTTCGTGAGCCTTGATTAGCATCTTTTTAATGCTCGTGCTGTCCTCCACAGGGCTGAAGTCCACTCGGTACTGGTTCAAGGTGAAGTTAGACTTTTCGTTCATGTGATAGTAGTTGGTTATCACTTGCAAAGAATCACCCTCTTTTCCACGCTTCTCGAATCCCGCGTTGCATATCACGACTGTTGTGGTACTGATAACAATCCGATACGATCAAAATTTCGACAGGGAGCTGTCATCCACAGGTCCAGAAGTGGTGTCCGAAATGGATAGTGTACCCATAAAGCTGGGGACCTTACTGGCGTCCTCGAAGTCACTTGACTTTATATTGACACTACTAGCGGAGCTAGTCACATCACTCAGCAAACTCTCTCCAGGAGAATTATATTCATCTCCTGTTCTCCGATGCCGTCGCGTAGCACGTCCCCGTCCTGACTTAGCTGCTTCGGCCATTTCTATTGTTTTTAGTTATTTTCCAGTGGAATTCAGAATAAAACTGATGGAAAATTGAAAACGGAAGAAAAACGAAACGATGAAACGAGTGTGACTACCTACGAACGCAAGAATTTCATTTTCAATTGTGTTTATTTATACATAGGCACAGGCAGTTTACTTCTACCTACTACTTATTTTTTATCTTTAGTTTCGTTGTTTGAATTATATAATTATAAGGCCGGCTATGTTTATTGGCCAGTATACTCCTACCTTCAATTTAAGAGTATGAAATTTTCCCCTACACTAAACGCACGCTATTCTCTTTTCTAACAAGTTCAATTTAACCTTCGTGCTGACTAGACTTAAACTCACATTTATTTTCTCTTGTCCATGTCCCCCCTCAATTAATTCTTCAGTTATTTTTAATAAACTTTTTATTTAAAAACTGTCAATTGTAACTAACTAATTAGCATAATAAATTATTCAGTTTTTTATGCATAATATACACTTTGCATACTTTCAATAAATAGTCAGTCACACGAGTCACACCACATGCAATCATCAGTGCAGTGTCAACCTTCACCATTCATCATGTAGGATTCATCCCAATAATGTAGCAGGAATTGTCATACCTATATGTTACGTGATGATATTTTAAGACGACCTAAATTCATCTTCCTGTACTTTAAGGGCCAAAACAAGTCAAGGACTACTGCAATTTTTTCAACGACAACAACAAAAATATTATTGTAAAACTCTGGGTATATAAACCCAACAATTCTTCTTGTTAACTCACTATCTCTTTGGCTCTGTAATGGAACCAACTATCACTTAGGTTCTGTAACGGAATTATCCCTTCAGAGTTCTATTATGGAATTCGGAATTCATTTCTCCTTCTCTACTATTTACTACCTAAGTAGTACTTTAAGAAAATATTAGTATACATAGCATTTAAGAAAATGTAATTGTAATTGATACATTTAAAAAATAACAATTGGATTAAATAAATTAAAATGAACGTTCAGAATTGGTTAAAACATAAAACATACATACAAAATAGTTAACAAAATGTTACTTAAAATTATATAAAAGATAATTCATAAAAATACTGTAACACTATATACATACGTCAATTCAGACATAACATTATTTATGAATACTAAATCTATTATTCTTATGTAAGACTGGGAACTTATTATCATTTGCAATGCAGAAATACTCTAATGATTAAGACAAGTCTGGCATAAGTGATATTATGCGTTATCTTTGATGAGACTGCTGTTATCGTAGGAAAAATTCAAGGCCAAGGGGCAGCAACAGTTGTGGTGTTAATGTGACTAATTTACGGCAAAGTTTAATTACACATTCCACCAAACCAATTATACTTGTTTCACTAATTTTAATTGTTAATTTATACAACTTTTGCCTATATGTCCATGGTTTTTAGACTTCTGTTAATTTCTTCTACAGATAAATAGAAATATTTAACTACACAATTGATATAGAAAGACTTGAAGAAACCGTACGTAACTTATCTATTAGTAGACTTTGATAAGTACATCATAAACAATTATTAGTGGACAAATACATTAGTATGTCTTCTTTCTTTTTCCAATTATAAATTCTTAGCTTTACTTTACATTACATCCATAAGCTATTTAATAGTGCTAATGCATGCAGTATTATGCCAATTGTGTCGTTTCGTTTCTCATTTACAATGAGATGAGAAATGTAATATTAAAAGGCATTCTAATCTTGGTAACCATACAAGTTTTATAATAATTGACTTTTTATAATTTTTAGCAACCACTTAAAGATGTCTGTGGCGTTAGCAAAAGCAGCACTGAGAAAGGAAATCAAAAATCGACTTGTTTCTATGTCAGGAGAAGATAAGATACGACAATCTTGTAATGTAACTTCAAAAGTAAGTAGACATGAACATTTATATGTTTGCATATTAAAGGGCATCTCAGGGGCATCGCTAAATACTAAATACTATTAATTATTACAAAACTTATTAATAGTTGTAATACAATAGACTGCTTTTAAGTCATTGCACTTACACCAAAATATTACTATAGATAATTGGTTCAAGTCCAAGATTTTTAACAAAATGTATATACTGTTAACTTTACGGTTTTAAACCGGCATTTTTTAAGGGCATTTGAATTCGTAGCTATGTATACACATTAACGTAAAGGAAGCGTGTCCAATTTTTGTAACGAATTCAATCTTAATAATTGGCCTTAACCTTATTTTTAAAAATGTCTTTACTTTTGCAATATTAGGCACTTTGAACATAATTTTGCTTATTTTGCAGATTCTAAACAGTACCTTTTATAAAAACAGCAGCAGAATATGCATTTACCTGAGCATGGACCACGAAGAAATTTCCACGAAAGATATTCTGGAAGATATATTTAACAGTAGTGGAAAACAGTGTTTCGTTCCGAGGTAATCACATTTCCTGGTCAAATTAACTCTATTCGGCCTAAGACATTCTAAAATAAACAAGATATAGTATATAAATATACTCTACTAACAGTTGGGAAAGACAAGTTGGCTTCTCCATTCCCCAATGCTTGGTTATTTTCCTTGTTTTATTCATATGTATAATTTTATCAAACTTTTGTAGTTTAATTTTCTATATGACGAACACAACGTAATGCATCATAATAATTTAGATATACTAAGGAGGGGATGGAAATGCTGGAGCTGAAATCGCTTGAAGATTTCAATAATTTACCGTTAACAAAATGGAATATTAAGCAGCCTAGTGGAAACGACAATCGTCAAGAAGCTATTGCTGGAGGTGAGAGTACATACTACTATTTCAGTTGATATTCCGATTTTACTTAAATATCTCCAATATAAAAAATACTCGATGTTGAGTCAGTGATTAATGTCATTATTGTTATTGTTATAATGGTTCCAGGTGGATTGGATCTAATTCTCGTGCCAGGACTTGCCTTTACAATTCAGGGGCATCGCCTCGGTCGTGGAAAGGGCTATTACGACACATATTTACAAAAGTGTTTTAATACCTCAGGTATAAAGCATCCCATATCAATTGCTCTTGCTTTCAAGGAGCAAATTGTTGAAGCAATTCCAACTGATGATCACGATGTACTTATCAACCATGTATTTTATGCTTGACCGTGTGCTTGTCTAATTATGCAGATATATTCCTTTGTTTCCTACAGTATAGTTTTATAAATGATTTTGTAGCATTAAAAAGAAGGCATGAATAAATTTGCCCAAATATCTGGAAGAAAATTAATGTTTACCTAAATTATTGTCACGAATTAATTAAGAAGTATAATATCCTTGAGGGAAGGCATAAGTTAATGCAGGGACAAAATCTAAATTATCTTAATTTAGGCACGATTCCCAAAAACAGAATATTACATTTATTGAAGGTTTTTTGGGATCCGACATAAAGTAGATTACAATTTAGTTGCATGATTTTGCTTTAAGAAATCTACAAAGGATGCCAATAAATTGTATCCATTTTAAAGTTGTAGGGCTCTACTAATTCTTTGATTCACTGCCTGAGAATTCTAAGGGTTTGATAATTTTCCTAATACATGTATATAAGTATGACGGCAGATACATAATAGGAAACAGTAAAAATTACATTAGTGCATTAGGAATGGGTCTTAAATCTTTCAGTGCCAAATTATTGGGTCCTCTTGCCAGTGATTTCTTGACATTTTGTCAGAGAATCCAGGAATCCGTAGAGCTTCCTGACTTCAAAATCCGTTGAGTCGGCTCGGTCTGATTCTCAAAATTGTTAATCATGCACAACTTTTAATTAGGTGTGGTGAACCTATGCCAAGATTTATAAGTTTTAGTTTTAGTTAAACACATTGTACAATTTCAAATGTGAAGGACATAATAATACATAGATCGATAATTGTAATTCAACTTTATTCAAGTGACAAGTTAGGACATCCAATTACACGAATTTACTTTTTGATGGTGCTACTATGTTAATAGTTTAACAGCGTCGCAATAAATATTACTATCACCATCCTTGTCTACTACATCTTCCAGGCAATATGTACGCGATATACTTATATCTTCTGAAATAGGTAAGTATTAAGTATCTAGCCCAAAGAATTAGATATCGCATAATATTTCTACCTTTACTCTTGGAAGTTTGAAAAGAATGAAATAAATAGGGTTCATTTAATTATTTCAATCTTTTCACTTTTGTAGAATTAATCCCTGAAAGTGAAATTAATCCATGCATGCTGGATCACTTATGTACTAGTAAATAATTAATGTTACATTTCGTAATATGCGATAATTGGTCTTAAATATTTACTCATGAATCTAATCCGACGCGATATTTTTATTTCATAGTTATATTGATGTGGCATTAACAAGACAGCTACTAAATAGTATCAGTAGTTAACGTGA
This sequence comes from Tomocerus mixtus, assembly GCA_034694165.1. Taxonomy (NCBI): domain Eukaryota; kingdom Metazoa; phylum Arthropoda; class Collembola; order Entomobryomorpha; family Tomoceridae; genus Tomocerus; species Tomocerus mixtus. Next base: position 12,173 of record JAQFYC010000730.1, read on the forward strand.
CTAGAATATTTTGAAATGTCTTAATAATATGGGCAATCTGGAGGTTTAGAACTTACTACCTCATTACATTTAGTCTATAGGTTAATCTTTAGCCCATGCAGTTCGCTTAAGGTAATTATCCTGTTTGATATGATAATTGTAATCAATTCTATTTTGGAAATTGTTTACCCATTTGTTTAGTTAAAATAAAATACATTCTATTAATGGTTTAGCAGAGAATTCTCAGGGATGGTGTAAATTCCATTTGTGCGTATTATGGCGCTTGGAGATTCTACTTCGCAACTTTTCCCCAATCCCATTCGTCGAATGGCGATGATGGCATTGACTGCTTTCACCCATCTTCGTTTCACCACGTACCGTTTCAATTTCCGGGTATCTAATGGCACATTGCGATTGTTACGAAGCCAAGGGTGGTTTAGGCACTCCGATCCACAACTCCTTTTCCTATATGATAGCGATACTAGCATTAACTTTCATATTGCCTGTACAAATTACATATTATGTCGACAAGTGGGAATGGACATAATAATATAAAAGTAATAAAATAACTAATAAAACTAATAATATATATAACGTATTGATATTGCTTAGAGATGATAAATAGTTTAATAATTATCATAAAATTGTTTTTAGATTAATTTCATCATTAAGTTTCTAATTACTGGAAATTATTTAAAGTTACCTGTTTTTAATTTTTAAAATGATCAAACTGTGAAAAAAGAACCACTAAAGAAAGATTATACTAATTTTTGTTAAGCTGCTCATGCATATATGAATTAAGAGTTATCCTTTGTAACTTTTGTAAATAATTAATTAAATAATAATAATATACAACACTGCCACAGAAGTATAAGGTACCGGAAAGCTTGAGCCATGCGACAAAGAACTACTAAATACGAAGGATAAAGAATGGTTACAAATTATTGTATTTTATTAATTCTTAAAGAAATATTTACTCTGTTAAACACGGCAATTTTAAATAATTAAGATAAGCCCGAAAAAACTCGGCTATTTTCATGTTTAAACCGCTTGCGAACCCAAACATACTTTGACCAAAATAAAGGACTTAATAGAAAGAAACGTATCTGGGAACTTTTAATTGTATTTTCCAAAGATATTTTTTCCAAGCCAGTCTTAACTTATTTTCTGCATGTAAAATGAAAATAAGCAAAAATAAATGCTATACTAATTGTCGTACTGTTATAATATGCAAAGTTAATATTTGATAATATACCTCTAAAATTAACATTAATTTCACAAAATAAATCAAACCACAAGAAATTCTATACTTGCGTCTTAAAAATCGGCATGTGTAACGTAAAGATTGTCTTTATTCGAGAATTGGTACATAATCCGTGTATACTTAATATATTATGCATGGTAGGTATAATAATATTTCTATATAATATGTATATGTAGTATATAATATGGTTCTGTAAGAATTCATTCATTGTATTCACAAATATTCACAATTATTTTAAACACAGTTAGGTAGGCAATTAATTTTAGAATTACAACAACTAGGTAAACTCTAAAAGTAGGTATTGACAATAAATTATAGACGTCATTTCAAATGTAATACAATGTAATTTTTTGTAGATTAGGCACCTACAGTTGCAGTAGCTAATTTATTTATTTTTGATTTTATTGAAATTCAATCGATATAACCTCTAACATCAGAAGTCTGATTGATTCCTATTCCCCGATAGCGAAATTTTATTTGGTGTTCTAAAAATATTAATAATATAAAATACGATACAAAATAAGTGTCTGGCGATGCGGGAAATCGATTTAACACTGGCATGAGTACTTTAAAAGGAATAATAATCAGAGCTTCCTCATTTTTTAACATGGCTAAGCATTTGGCTGTTGGGCTTCAAAATATTAACCATTGTAAATACCTATTCGCCTAGGTACATAGAATTTTTTATCAAAGAAGGCTACAACAACGGAAAAATTCTGTAAATTTAAATTAATTAAAATTGCTTCATTTTCCATGATATTAATTGGCATTACGTATTTTAAGGAAATCAGAGTAATACTTTGTATTTAAATACAAAATAGTTTAAATTATCCAGGGTATTGGAGTGTTGGGGCAGGTAAATATTAGTATTTTAAAATCTAGAAGTTCTAGGTCTAGAAGACATTCTTAGTACGAAATTATTTTTGAAGTACATGATGTGATGTATAGGTAGGTAGCCTAAAGTAACTCAAGACAGCAAACGTTTGTTGTGACATTATATTTTCTATTAGGATTTCCGATCAAAGCCAGTTGACGCAGAAAATATTTTTGAACATCAGACACTACAAATTTTTCTGCCGGGGATGTGGATGTGACTATCTCTGGCCTGGCCCTGACTGGGGTTATAGTTACAAGTTTTATTTCCAAAACACATTCTTCTGTTTTCAATCGAAACATAATATTCATACACTAACGACTAAACTCTAAACTAATGGTAATATTAGTACTGTTTATCTATATTTATGTACATAGTAATACATAATTTATATATATAGTGCTATGATATATTTAAATATATTACAATATTGGTAAAATCACTACGGAATCGAACAGTCTGACGAGGTTGGTTATTACTAGACGTACTAGGTATTATTAAATCATATTGGGATATAGTATATATATTAAATCTGAATTGTAGATGTCTGCTCATAATTCTTTAATTATTTGATTCAAGTAAGCTGTTATTATAATCAAATGTCTACAATAATAATTTAATATATAACAGTGTGACGCAATAATACATAGTATGACTAACACACTAATAATAAGTTATTTAAGTAAGTACGACTGGATTTTAGCCTGTCTTATTTTCATGCTGGTACTACAATTATATATTCATGTTGATATATTTAATAATAGTAATGCTTAATACTTATAGTTCTGGTAGCAATAAAAACCGTTATATTTATAATGCTACCATTTCCTTATTTGTTTGCAAATATAGATACTCAGAGTATCTATCATTATATTTATATTTAGTAGGGATATATTTGATGACGCAGATGAAGTTGTGATGTAAGCTAAATAATGACAATCTGTATCTTAAATAGTAAATAGATAATAATTATGGCAATAAGTAACCAAACAGCAGCACAGCCACAACAGAGCTCATGAACATTTTGATTAAATCTCTCTGACTATGTATGCATTTGGCTATCCATCTTTAAAAACAATGTAAGTGACACGATAGCACAATTTGAGTAGGTAGGTATTTAATTAAGTAATTGATTGATAATTAATTAGTTTTAGGGGACTTTGCCTATTGAGCATTCACTTCACTCCAAGAACACTTTCGGAGAGTATTGCACTGCTTCTTCATCATTTCGAGTTCTTCATGAAGTTGGTAGGAAAAGCGACGGATTTGACTGACAATGTTAATGCCACAGTCAATATTATTTCCGGTATTTGAGAGAGGGGACAAACTGTTATTACTGTCACTACTACTACTATCACTACTAGCGCTGCTACAGACGCTACTACTACCAGTAATACTAGAATTGATATCATTGTCTTTAATTGGACTGAAAGCTTTGGGACTACCATTGTGTTCGGATGAGTGATCTTTATCGGATGTACACAGGTGGGTGATAATCCCTCTAGGACTGTCGAATAAATACGGATTGTCTGTCCATCGACAAACGAATTCTTTCAAATGGTCCTTCGTCAGGTCTAAACTAGGTCGCTTTTCTGACATTTTGAGGGAGGGAGGGATCAGGAGGGCTGGGGAGGGAGAACGGCTTTTGCTCTTATTTTTCTTGTCACAGTCATTATCGAGAACCACCGCCAACTCGTCCTTCTCGTCACTCTCTTTATTCCCGTTCAGTTTAGGACTAATTTCTACATCGAGAGGACTGTCATCGCTTTCAGGCTCTGTCTCTGATTCAATATCTACTGAGTTAAGTTCTGTCTCACTATCTCTATTGGGAGAAAGGGACTTAGGACGAGGCCTAGGTAAAAGCCATGGATGCGTAAGACAATTGTTTGCCGTCATTCGAGCCCTAAACAACATAAATCAAAACACAAGCAATTAGTGTTATCTCACTCTCATTATTATCATATTAAATATTTATTATAGAGATTAAATAAATAATATTCATTAGTATAAAATTATAGGAGCGATATTGTCAATACACATGAATAATTAATTAATGTGGCCATGAGCACTATAAGCTCTACAAAGAAAATAATCCAGGTCTTATATAATACATACTCGACATGACGTGAACCCCCCGAGATATTAAAATGGAATTTTTTACAATTGACACAATACAAAACGATACAGAGCATTGGCAGCATCGGAATCGGATTTATTTACTGCTATAATACTATTCAATGGAATTTATCCTCTCGGGTGGTTTTACGTGACGATTACTGTTAGATGATCTTCATATATGCAGCTGCATGGAAATAAAATTTCCGTACCTTGGAAAGCATTTTATTTAGAGCGCAGTGCAACTGAATAGTAAAACTGCGAATTAATATAAACAAGTTTAGCATAAGCGGCAGTAGAAATAATTGCGGTGCAGTGGAGACATTTAGAGCGTGAAATGCTTGACTACGGCACAATTGCGTCTTTCAAGATATTGGTCTGTTATTTTAGTATACACATTAGTTGCATCTGAATTACAAATATTAATGCGAGAAAAAATTCTGTTGCGCATATCATAAAAGAAAACAATGAAAAATGCAAATGTGCGTCATAGATACCTAAGTAATACTTATCAATATCAATTCGTTTTTTAGCAATAATATAATTAATAATTAATTTACATCTGTACTATTCCAGTTACTGTGACCAATATTGGTGGACACTAAGTAGAAACATTTAATTGGCTATAAATAAGATCAAAAATGTATATACAACCAGTAAGCGAATAGTACAACTATAAAAAATTGTCCTTTTGAATAGTTGTAGCAGTAAAGCATACAAGTATAATTGGACATTCAAAATGTTTTCATAATATTATCATTTAAGAGTTTGTATGAAACGTTAGCCTGTCTATGATTACCGCCGGATATAACACTACAAATACAAACGAGAATAAATAAAGTTTAATATTATTACTTAGGTAAGCGAATTGCAACAACAACATAATTGACGTTATAGTAGAGGGTAAAGCTTACAATTAGAGCATTGCAACGTGTATGCATAATTTTACAGATTTCTTATGCTAGTTCGAGAAGAAAAATATTTACTATCTGTAGACTAGACACATATTATAATGTACAAGACATGTAAGAAGCAAACTAGCAAAGAATATTAAAGATCGTCGTAGTAAACTGTTTATGAATGAAAATGAGTAAAGTAAGCATTAAAGTAGTTACATGGAATGTCTTTGGCGTGAGAAAACTAAAAATTGTATATTTACCTCTTGTTTTTAGTCAACAATTTTGAGATGAAATCTTCAGCCTCTTCAGAGATATCTTCAAAGGCCTCATCGTCAAAATCGTATTTAGCAATTGTTACATTCGCCATGGTTTCAACATCTGATTCGCCCATAAAAGGAGATAAACCGGATAAGAGAACGTATGTGATGACACCAATAGACCACATGTCCGTTGCGTAATCTATCGCATCAAAGTTTACAACTTCCGGGGCTACAAACTCGGGTGTTCCAAACAGAACCTGAAACATCAAAAGTTCAACATGAGCATCACTGTAGTAAAACTTAAATTGGACGAGAATATTAAAGTAGTATTCAATAGCTTGTTAACATAAGTATACCTAATACATACATAATTATTTATCTTCCTGCCACGCGTATTTCTTTCTAAATTAAAACCAATAACACTGATCCATTTTATTATAATTATTATAATACGTATCCTAAATGCCAAACTGAAGAGTGCAGCTACGTAGGAGTTAATTATATATTTTAAGCAATCTGAGTTTGCTGCGTATTTATAAATAACTCTAGGAATTATTTATAAACATTGGGCGTATGTATGTGCATAATAATAATATAATGTGTTACTCAAGATGTAAACACTGAAACTGTGAAAGTTACTCCAACTATAATAGGCAACTGCTATAATAATTATAATTACTCTCTGCGAGTTACAAATTAACATTTGTATTGCTTTTTTGTAAAGCCATCTAATCATAAACAGGCAAACGTGATTAAATTATATGCATGCGTCTAAAATGTCTAAATATAAATGTTTACATATATGTACATATATAATACATATATACACAGAAATTGAGTTTGACAGTATACGGAGAACTTTATGAGAAATTAAAATAGGATTACTATTGCTATTACATATTTGGCTGGCCTTGTCTTACATTACAGTACAAAAAGGGGAAACTCAACATGAGAGAATTAATGAAGGTATCTGTACTGTACATAGCTTAGCTTGACATAGTCACTATCGGTACAAGCTGTCTTACATATATCTACGATTCCAGTCGTTCATAGCATAACGAACGAGTAGTAAAAGTTCTGAAGTAATGCCTTCGATGTCTTATTTTGGCGTGGAATGGAAATGTAGTTGATAGAAAGAAAAGAATGTTAACTGAGTGTAAGGAACTAACCTGTAATTTTTTCGTCGGGTCGTAAAATCGTGCTAAGCCAAAATCAATAATTTTAATGCGATTTCCACCTTTGGAAAGACACATGACATTTTCAGGCTTCATATCAAGATGCAAAATGTTTTTGGAATGTATATACTCGATAGCTTCACAAATCTGGCGAACAAAAACGGCACATGCACGCTCCGTAAGAATGAATTCGTCTTGGATTACCCGGTCGAACAGTTCACCTCCACCGACCCTGAAATGGAAAATAGTTTCAATTAACTTTTCTACTTATACGTATCAGTCAATATTTTACTAGGTGTGTCTTTTTCATTCGTTCCACCGTAATGTCATTATAGAGAACGAAGTAAGGAACTACCAACAGTAACAGTCAAATAGTTATTACATAGCTGGTTACAATTAAACGGTTGGGCGAGACAATATAAACACCATGGGGTGATTTCACGGGGAAATTTTACACTCATGAATATATAATCGTTTATTGCATACTACAAACAATATAAAGAATCCCATATATTAAAAATCCCAACACAAAACAAATTGTGCCTTCTCAATAAAAATAGCCGATATGCATAAAAATATATCCCCTCCCTATTAATTCCGAATATTGTTGACGACCAAGCTGTCTCGTTTTGTTCAACCAAAAATTGTATTTGCTTAGAGCTATGTGCATACTACATGACATAATCACAAATAAGAACTGTTTCTGCACATATAAAGAATACTTATGTCTAATTAAGTGGAATTTAATCATAGGTAGATATAGGTAGATATAGGTAGTATGTTCCAGAATTAATACAAAATATTTTCCATTTATTGAAAAAAAAATATTTCCAGATTTTTTCATCTTTCTGTTTATTTGCTGTTCATTTGGACAAAAGGAACAATACTCATTCGTTTTGGTTATTTTATTCTATACATCCTCTAAGATGTTCACACATATAATAGCTTTGGAAAAATACAGTTACATAGAAACAAAATAGCAAGAATGTTGCGTGCCAAATGCCATTAATTTGGCAAATGGCCAGCGCCGCACAACACTTGAATGAATGTATGTGTAGTTATGTAGTAGATATGGACAAGAAACAGAACGCAATTAGGTAGTTGAGTTGAGTCCAAAAGAAAGAGAGGATTTCAATTTCAATTTCAACTTACATTTCAAGGATCAAACACATCTCTGAATTCCTGACATCCTCAATGGCGTCAAACAATTGTATAACTCGAGGATGCTGCAACTTTTTCATGATTTCTATTTCTCGCTCAACATTGCGTCTCTCTTCTTTCTTATACGTTGTCACTACTTTAGCAGCCAGCATCAGTCCTGTGTCTTTATCTTTGCAACGGTAAACTCGGCCAAACTTCCCTCTGTTTCACATTGGAAAAAATTCATACATTATATGTAGTACGCTACATACATATTATAGAATAGAATGCTTATACTATAGTATTCTATGGTATTCCCCAAATATTAATTTAGCCTATTTTACTAACACAGATTTGTCAAAAATGGGTCCGAAATTCCAATAATATTAAATAAAATCTATATAGCAACTCTTGAGACCGAATGTTTGTAACAATTTATAATTATTCATTTATTGGCATTTTCATATCTCCTTTATAACATATAGATCTTGAATCAAATCTTCTTGGATATTTTCATTTGTGGTTTGTGTTTCCTAATTTTAAATATTTTTGTTTTTTTATTCAATTATTCCTGGGAGACGTTTTCCGCTGTTTTACTTCAACGAAAAGCTTTTAGAATAAAATATAATCTTTTCTTTTATATCCATGGTATAGGTGTCTCAAATGCTGGGTTTGGAGACACTTGTAAAACAATAAGAGGATAATTTTGAAAATAAAATAAAGACAAACCCTGTGAAGAGGCAGTAATTTAGCACGCATTTAAGCCTATATAGATTTCTACATTTACATTCACAAGAGAAGCTACGGATTTCTTTTCCCTAACTGTTGTAGAATCGTGGATAAAGGCATGGGAAATAGAAAAGAGAATGAAATGAAAGAACGCGAACGCGATCCTGAATAGCATAGTTCATGGTAATGGCAAGTCAAGTAAATAGAAGTACCGCTAGAAATACACAACATTAATAGCACTAATGTGTTACTACATGTAAATAGATTATATTACACTACTGTACACACTACGCATTTTACATTTGCTTGAGAAATTAAATATCTACAGTAAATATTTTTCTTTTGCTCTCCTTCAAGCTGTTCTAATAAATCTCACTTCACCATTTTGATATTACTACCCTACATTGGATAGTATATAATATTCGATAAACATTTTCCCATCAATGTATGAATATTCCCGTTTAAAAATAGACTAATGAAGATACAATTTAAAATTCAAGTAAATGTTTCGCGAATTAACATTGTTTAAAATAGCACATACTGCGATCTAAAGGCATCGTTGATCCATTTTTTTTATAAAACTGTGATGATTACTTTCATTAGTAACATCATTTTTTCGAATGTTTATTTATGACTTTAATTCATGGAAAAATAAATAAACATCGCTCAGGTGAAAAACAAATCATGAAATATTCCACGAATTTCTCTTGATTCCGTTTCATCGGAAAAATGGTTTTTTATTGACTCCTCTGCTGGTGTTGCTGTGATTCTTTTATTTTTCTTGATAAAAATTGCACAGCGTGCTAATAAATATCTAATGCCTACATACAAAAATGTGCACATCTGTCTGTCTTGTCCGTAGCATTGGCTAGTTGGTTATCGTAGGCTATTATATACACAAAATAACCTTATAAAATAAAAATATATATGGTAATATTACCCAAAGCGTATAAAATTGAAGAATATTAATTTTACTCCATTTACTAAATATTATGCTTAGTCAAGATTGGCGAAAAGAAAGCCAAGGTTCAATTAACTGCAAAGTAAACACGTTGCCAAGAGTGCATCCATTGCCTTTGGATATTTGCACACCAGTCAACTTAAGTTGAGCGTCAAAGTCATATGTGACCGGACTTGCAAATCAATTTTTAACCTTGTATTCATTTAACACCTACCTATAGTAGTTTGTCTTAACTACCCTTTGCTTATTGTTAGTTAATGGCTGTGCTTTAATCTATTAATACATATTCATGAAAATCTGAACGGTTATTTAATAGTTATGCAACATTCATTATCTTACCGGCCAATTTCATCCAAAACTTCGTACGCCTCTCGAATTGTGACATCTCGCCTTGTAACCACATCGCGATATGGAAAGGTTGGCTGCACTTCTGCATACCAAAGTCAAATAAGCAATTGTTAATTAAATATCAAAACTTATGGTGCATTCATAAATTGTTAATATTATATTAGCACCCAGGGCTGCAGACGAGGAATTTTAAGTAATTTTATTATTAAAAGTTTTGCAGAGACTAACATAAAAAGGATTAAACTCAAAACACATTTCCTCCACACTTTAACTGAGTTTCCCGTTCAAACTTTGTAACAAGGAACTTAGGTACTTCCTAAGTGTCATACAAATACATAACAGCATTTTTTCTAACCAACTTGCAAGTCTAGTACTTTTCCACCTATTCATTTGTAAATAAATGGAAAAGTTTAATATTATACACATAGAAGTAGAACAGTAGGTACTTACATGAAATAAACATAATGTTACACCGAATAAGTGCACTTAACTTTAATGTGTTTACAACTTCATCTCTTTAGTACCGTTTAGTAAATAATAAGTAATAGGAGATGATGCGCATTTACTAGCGTAAGAAGAAGCTTTAGCGGCAATGAAATGTAATATAGGTAAACAAAGTCGACGTAATAATGCAAAATGCAAGCTAATATTTTAAGATGAAGCTAAACAAAACAAGGCGTCAAAAGTAAAGCTAGGTGCTGAATTTACACTATGTCGATTGCTACTTAACTTCAGTGTTTACTAGTTCGTCCTTAAATATTACAAAACTAAATATGTTCTGAGACATCCAATTTCCGGCAATATGAACTAGTTTAAAAAGTATTTTGGACGAATGATTGTTTTTCTGGGTGAATATGAAAAATACGGGTTCAAGGTCATACTGCGGTTAAAAGGACGAAAAATCTGTCTTTTCAATCCTTTTGTGCCAAAACTATTTTAAACTCTATTTTAGTTCGGTTCGGCAGTTAGCTACAGTTTGCTTGAATTGCATCCGATAGAATAGAAACGAACCAGAAAGAATTTTTTTACTTCTTGGAGTAACGTTACATAATAAGTGTTAAGTAAGTGTCTTATTATGACATAATGTAATTAAGGCTAAATGGATTTTATGTGTAAAGAAACGGAAGGGATGGAATCATTTATGGAAATGGAAATGAGCGTCAAAAAGCCCATAAACTCATCTGTACAATGAAATTATAGCTGGAATGATTATACTCTCTCTTTGTTTCCCTTTTTATTTCTTACTGACGATTAAGTTCGCTTACAGTACATAACGTTACATACTTGCTTAGGTCTACATACAACGTGTACTTATTTAGATGTAATAATAAATAATCTCTCTTCTTCATAACATGTCGTATAATTTAACATACATAAGTTTACAATCAGCAAATAATCATTAGTATTAAGTTGCACACTATAACTGCTCATGTTTTACTCACAATTAATATGGCTACCGCAAATAAGAGCAAGTTAGCAGAAAGAGCGTGTTGCAGATAAAATCCTTGTGATTTACAACTACCGTTTCCATAATTAACTATGCATCGCATAGCGATCATGAGAAAAGAGTCACACAACAACAAAGGAAATGATTCACTAAGAAAACATATTATGATAAGAGTTGTAATTTCGATTTCAAAGCCGTTGTTAACTAATGTACAGAAAAAATATCCTGATGCGACAAATCGCTCTATACGGCACTGTCATACTATATGCTTATACAATACATAGTAACATAGTGTATAAACGTAAGTAAACTGTGTAATTAGCATGTTGGAAATGTTCCGGCCGACGAAAATGCTGATTTTCTATTTACAAACTCTTCCAGGAACTGTGTCTAGTTTATAAATTCCTCTCACATCCTCTTAAATAGGTACTTTCATTCATTTTCAGTTCTGCGTCTTTACTACTTTTCCAAAGAAGTCTTTAGGCATATAATGGCGACAAGCTATTTATGAGTAATGCATTATACCGGTTCTTCCATTTGTATAAATAGCAAACGCATTTGTTTATGTGACCTTCAGAAAGAGAGTTTAAAATTTAGTTTGTCTGCAATTCTCAAATCTTTCCTCTTTTATTGCAACTTTTGTCCAATAGACTTAGCCGAATACTAATATTGGCTAATATTATGTGGATCATTGTATTATATACTTATTACAATGGAGTACTTTCTTTTGAATTAGCAATATTCATTAAAATATAACGTATTGCATTTTCAAAAGGCAAGTTTTCATATTTACATAAGAAAATTTTAAAAAACCTGAAGATACGGGCATTTCAAGTATGGCTTTAAAACTTGCGAATAAATTACTATAAGTATTAGTGAGGACAAGAAAGTCTGATTTATTTTAATAGGGAAGTATCATTTATTAAAGCACTTTTTTATCTCATGTGTCAATTTTACGTGATATCACTTAAATAATTATCTAATCATCTAGAGCTCTATTGTTAGGTAAACTACTAGGTATTTATCCAAATGCTCATTTTAAATCAATTACAATCATATCATAGGTAAACTGCTATAATTGGCAACAAAAACAAAATCCTTTAAGTTTTTGTTGATGATTTTTAGAGTTTCATGCCCTGTACACGAGTTTCTATCCTGTTAATGTCATAGACGTAAACCCCAGAGAATTTCACGCGAGATTTTATTAGAAGGTCGTGATCCCACCTCCACAAAACAAGCTTATTTTGACAAGCATCCGAGTTCCTTAATCCTGTCTGCAAGTTTTATGAGAAATTAGAACATTAGAAGATGCATGACTAATGAAATGGGCATGTTCTAAGTAAACCAAAGTATATTCTATATCCACATAACATGCATTTATTGCTAATAACTTTACTGCAGTGTTGTATGGCAATCTAAATGCATAAATGCAGCATCATTCTAAATATTTTTGTAAACATTCCAACATATTCAGTTACTTTTACTACCTTTGTAACTGTCTATGGTATTAATGATGTTTATCAAAGGATATTTTATTTAGCTGTTTTCTATATTAGCTAAACTAATCATAATGCTAATTTCCCTCTATCTCCAGCACAAGGCGTGTACTGAAATTGATATCCTCCCATCCCCTACTTTCCAAGCAATCAGTTGACTAGAGAATAGGTAGCCTATCTAGTCGAATTAAATTTTATGACATTGTTTGCATCTAATTTTTCTGTGGACAATTCTTAGGCTCTCAGTTATTGAGAATTTGTAGAAACTGTAATATTATGGGAACAAATGTTTGGATAACTGTATTCTATGAGAAAGCAGCAAGATCATTACTAAACCCCTGTCACCTGCACTTAGGTAGGTATGTACCACTACACAAACAAAGAGTCTTATAATAGCTTTAGTGCTTTTAGTAAATAGTAAAAAAACAAGAGAATAGGTCGCAGAACAGGTTACCGTATTGTTTATTTTGGCTGCGTTTACAATGACAAAAACCGCCAGAAAGGTTACACATATTCTTTCTTTATGTGTTATTGATTTTCCATGATTCATTACCATCCTAAGCTAACCGAATAACACATATTTTAAAATTACATCGTAGTGGTTGTAAGTGAATTTCAATACAACTACTACGATGCAATTTTAACTCAAGTTCATTAATCACTTTTAAAAATTGTCATTTTATCTGCTTTTAATACTTACGATTAGTATACATAACTTTGTTATGTATACCTAGTTAAATAAAATGTGTGATTAAAAATTTGTAATATAATACTTACTTACATACGTAAGTATACCAATTTTGGTTACGTACAAAAAACTTGTTCCCTAACGATTCGGACATGCATGAAAAATAACTAGTTATAACTGCTTCATATAAGGAGTTTAGAACTATTTATCAGTCTCAATATGCATTACCAGAGTGTTCTGCTATGACTGGATAGTTACATAATGTATTTTGAATAGGTAGCCTGTAGTTTTACAATTATGTAATGATCTATACTAGTTTACTAGCCATGTTGGGTGGACTGGACACCTATTTCCCATTATAGAGGCATACATGTCCAGCTGCTGATACATGAAAAGTTAGGCTGTCAGATTGAGTGATGAAATATTAAAGCGATAAAATATTAATTCAGTATAATGTTTCTAACTAAGCGATTTAGTTTTTTCCGTATAATCTGACACAACATATGAGATCACATTATGCAATTACAATTAGTACTTGTCAGCTACGCCATTTCTCGATGGTTCATCGCTATTTGCAAAAAAATGTACAGAAATATTAAATTAATGTTATCAATATTATTTACAGGGTCAGCTGCGGTTATCACAGTCCATGAATATAAACAATCATAAACACCAGTGCTAAAAGCATCAACACCATCTTAATCTAACAAGTGTTTAAATTGACTAACTGGTGATACGCTGCATGCTCGGATAGTTTCCTATAATTTTATGGTCGGCAGAGGTGTAGAAACAAAACAGAGAACAACTTGTCAATATGCCTCCTCTTTCTTGTAGACATAATAATATTGTACCTAAATGGCCTGAAAAAAACGACAATGAAACTGGACACGAAAATTAAGCTTGCGTTAGCCAATAAATATAAATGACACTAACTAAAGATAAGCAAGTCAAGAACTCAAATTGCATTATCTAGTAAATGTCATTGTCATTGTTATAACATCCCATAAAAGAAACAATTCTTAAATTAGCAGCAAACATTAATTTATGGCTCAATACACTCCAACTTACACCCATAGACACTTTTATTCATTTATATCTTGGTTTCTACAACTTTAGTGTTATAGTGTCACGTACATTGCTATCATTTATATCGCCCATAAAATATTATTTGCCACTTGACGCACCATGATAAGTTTAGCAGTTTTTATTTAGACTGCGTGGCCAACGTAATGCTGTTGCTATACGATAAGGGTTGATAAAAAGGTATCAAATCAACTACAGTTTTTCTCGGTTGCCGAGATGAGACTTCACAACTTCACACGTCCAACATGTGTTGCTATTAGTATGTACTATTTACCAGAATATCAAGTTATCTTTCCCCAATTTTTTCTTGTCTATAGAAGATTATGACTGTGACTAAAGCAATTATTCACAGATACAATTTCAATTTAAGAAACTATTGCCTGTTGTTTTTAAAAATAATTTTATCGCCAATTTCATACTGCATCAATTTTTTTAAACTCCGGTGTGAATCTTATGGATCTCGTAGAGATTTGTGAAAATAAGTCGCCCGGTTTTTTTGCCTATCTTTGCCTACAAATCAACAGAGAGTGTAGAGATGATGTACTCTAGACTGGAAACATTTATGGGCATAGGCTGTAATTGTGAAATGGAATTAATAGTCTCAATCTCCAAAATAGTACTTTAATATGCAAATCAGAGCTATATTATTGCCATAAGTTTGCTATCACACTATCTTGTTTCTTGGTTATGGACGTGTTGTATGATACGGATAAGGAATCGTCAATGTGACCTTTACTATTGGATGTCGGTGCATAGCAAACAATTTGCACTCTCTTATCAGTATCAGTTCTCTTTGCTGTCAGCCCTGCGCTGCGTCATGGAGAACATTGAACATAACCAGTAGAAAGGATTAGAGACTTAGATACAAAAATAAAATCTATTCACTTTACATTCTACAATCTACAATATCCAATGCACTCTGTCTGCACTGTTGTGTTGACTGCTGTTCTCATCATAAAATAAGTATAACGAAATATTATATTTAGCGTCCTCAATACCTAAGCGTATCCAAGTATGTCTGCACTCTGCACACTGACTGGCTTCCAAAACACCAACGCAATTATGTTCATTGCCCGTTTCAAAATCCTTTCCTTCTACTAATATTGACAATAACGCCTCAGTCTTACTTCCTAGGTATTTATGTATCTAGAGTAGAAATATACGGAAATTTTATTTTTGGAGAAATACTTTAGTATCTTGTTCAGCTGTATGGAGGTTATGTAAGGCACTCAACATTTTTCCCTTCATATAAACATTTCTCATGATCAGAATCAGAATTCATACAAATGATATAACACAACTTGCTAAGAGATCCCTGCTGTTTAGGCTAGACACCACATTTTATACGACTGCATACACAACACACCCTTCGAAGAGTGTGATTTGTGACTTTTTGCATGCTCATTCATAATGTGCTACATTCCACATTACATACTCATTTATTGTGCTTAATTTTGTTTGCGCTACTGTTCCCCATCAAGGAAACTATTAAACCTAGCGTTTGGAAATGCTGAGGGATACAGTTTAAATCAAGCTGACATAAATATCAAGAAAACCCCATTTTAACATGTAGCTGTTCAATAAATGCATGCTAAGATAATAATGTAATGTTAACCCTATACAAATTTTTAATTACTTTGCTCATTTCTGGCGCAGAATTGTTCTGTGAAAAGTACAAATATTGCACGATTTAAAACATTTGATGTACTACTAGAACCATTATACATTTTCGACTTAAGATCTTGTGTAAAAGTGTTGACGATAAGACGCTAAGTTTACAGACGGGAGCCAAACGGATTTACATCGTATGTTAAAAAAATGCCTAGATAAATATTATAGAATGCAAACCTCTGGGTCGGCAAACTCTAACATCTAAAAGATGCTAAATAAATCGAATTTAAGTAGTAAACTTGTAAATGCGTGGAAATTAATTACTTACCCTCAACGGGATCCGACTCGTCCACCAGGATCATATCGACTCTTTTCAATTCTATAAATAAACAAAAAATAAAATTACTACACTAAAGTTGCAACACATAATTACTTACATACATATTTCATGCGTTTTATTTTAGACAGATAATAAATCATAGTAATGTTATAGGTTTTATATAATATTATATACTTTAGATACGTTATCTAAATCGTACGGGTAATCCTACATATTTATGTATACTTCGAAATATTATTAGAATTCTCTTAAAATAATCACTGAAGAGAAACCGTTTGCCTACTTACTTCTTCTGGTTCTTTGCATTTTTCTTCTTTCTTATACTTAAGTAGAAAATTTCGTTGTTTTTTCTGCCAATTCCAGTCGTATGAAAAATAAGGGCGCACACACGTAGTCGTAGTACAATATTATTTCACTATCTGTATTTGCGTACCCTGGTTTATGATTTTTATAATACAGCTTAAAATAGCTAGATAATGTTATTATATTCTCACACTGTATTGACTGTACTACTGTGTTACTGTGTTGTTATTATTAAATTAATGAAAAACCATGAGTTTTTCAATTTCGCAAGGGGCAATAAATTGTACACGTACTAGCTTGTACACGTACTATAGATATGTAAAAGAAAAAGGGTAATTTACGAAGTCAGTCAGTTAGTTATTAATTGTTAGTGCCATACGCGTCATTGCCTCATTACTGATATGATAGCAGCGAGAGAAAACAAACGTTCTGAGAAAAATTTATTGCTAGATTGAATAATATATTAAATAAGTTTGTACACATTAATGTGCATCGCAGTCGCAAATTAATAACCGTTTCCCAAACTAAAGATAAGAGCCCCAATAATGGGGTGCAGTAGTCACACAAAGCCAGTACTTAACAGCTATACTAATACAGGTATTAATGAGTCCAACTCGGAGGAAAAGAAGCCTACTATAGTCTGTGGTATAGGCAATTATTGGTATATTCATAGAAATAATGAAACTAAATGCTATCTCGACAGCGTGTTGTGAGTATAATTTGTAGTTTAATTTAGATTAGATGGTGATGTGTATGTGGGTATCTAATCTCAACTTCGCCAGACAGCGCAGTATCTAATATTATTGCAATTATTCTACAATTCTACAACTGTATATATTCATGATATCTACCACATTGTCACTTAAATTAATGGAATAGTAAACATGTGTATTAGATCAGTATGTAGTTATATTATACCTGCATGTAATTGTATAATGACTTTGTGTATGTCAAGCAAAGGCGAGCCACAATAGTAGAAGAATAGTGATAATAAATCATACAAAACGGATATGAGCTAAATATTGCTTCTATCTGTAAACTACCAATATTGTTGGTGAAATATTACAACTATTTGAATTCTCATAAAATCTCAAATTGCCTTATGTTTGGGGTAAATTGATTCATATTTGGATTTCTTAGCTCAACAGCTTTTCAACGATATCCTTGCCATATGTTTCTATTTAAAAAATTAGTGGCCATAGACGTAACTCGGAGGGGCTGTGGCCGATTTGGCTTAAAAACTAATACAGTTCTTCGTTAGAACCTACTCAGTCCTGAGTCCACTACCAAAAACAAAATTCAATAAAGTTGGACCGCTCCCAAGTTACAACACCAAGGACGGACGGACAGGCAGACAGCTAGGCCATTCGCATAAAGCGTGGCTTCTCAAACACTTAATAAATATTGCAGGGGCAGAGAACATAAGACTATAAATATGAAGAGCAGGGCTACCAGGCGTCCAGGTTTAAGCAAGCAGTCCCGATTTTAGCTTATGTTATCCCGTATTGTAGATGTAGACTTCGTTCAAAGCTATTTTATATTTCCTTGCTAAAAGTATTTCATGCATATTATGTATATTTGTACCACGCTTTCTCAGAACTCAAACATTGTGCAAACATTGTGTATTTAGTTTTTAATTCGCAAAATATGCATATGCTTTTGGCATAAAGGCGTTTTTATAAATACAAATAGTACTACCGCAACCAGTAACCAGTCCGTAAGGAAATTTAAGTTTAGCCATATTATTCAACGTTTAAATTAAGGTTTAGGCTTAGGTTTATTTAACGTAGTACTATAAAGGAACCTTAAAGTACTCTACTTTAACGTGTATGGAAAGACACCCGATTTTTACTGAGTCTTATATAATTTATAGAAATACATTTTAATTTGTTCCTCTTTCAATCTGCTGGTAGACTTGAGTGTGAGCGTAGCATAGTAGTATAAGGAAACAGAAGAGTTACAAGTTTTAGATTGTACCTTTGCACCTGGCTGATACTTTACGTAGAATAATTTGAGTCATTTGAGATACAAGGCAGATACGTACTAACGTACTTACACTTAGGTACTTACATAAGCTTTATCATTATTATCATTATAGATGAGATTATGCACTCTCACACTTAACAACTTTACATGCTATTGGTTAGGCATTATTATTATGCAGTCGCAGTCCAATATTTGACACAACTTGCTCCGATGTGATGCTCCATGCTCTTGATTAGCGTTCTGTTGTATTCACTGTTCACATTAGATTATTTACTTGTACATTGGTTCTACCTGAAGATACATTCAATTTAAATGATATTATAACTATTATACGATTACACACTGCGCACAACATAAAGTGGTACACTTGTGTATTTATTTATTTATCTAGACCTCACTCACTCACTCTCGTATTTTGTTATGCTATGTTTCCCATAATACTATTTTCAGGCTCCCTACCATTGTATTGCACTACTATATTTATACTTACTCCTACATAAAATTTTATTACTGTCTGACAATACAGATACCGAGATACACCTTCTCAACATTTATTTATATTTATAGCGCACATGTAGTGCAGCACTTAATAGCTACTATGTACTGTGCCCAGCCACATTCACATGAGTTGATCGTCAGATTAGTTTACACGTATTTTAATAGACAAAATAAAAAGAATAATAACATCAAACGAAAAGCAAGACAACAAGACATATTTCTCATGCTATGTCAACCCTACCTCAGCTAGTATACATGATGTTTGTTGTACTTTACTTATCATATCAATAATAACTTTTGTTAACTATGGTAAAGAGGTGTGGGTTTTTATTAAAGCTGACAAGAGAACAACAACACATTTTTACCTTTTTATAAAAAGCAACAATTAAGCTTTCAAAAAATGTCCTTTGACTCTTTATTCGCAAGATACCACCAAAAAAAATACAAAAATAATTTGTCCAGACACTAAAACTTTTAATTGGAGTAATTTGCTTCACTTTTAATTTTAAAATAATTGAGATATTAAAAATAGTCGCTAGCTAAGGTATTTGTTTTCTTCCTTAACTGTAAATATAATTTGCATATTTAAGAATCACAATTTTCCACTGCTCCCCAAATAAGGTATCATTTGGAAGTCTAAGATTTAGGACAGTATGGCAGTATAAATTTTGGTGGTTCGTGGCTACCTGTGTAGTGTAGCTCAGGAACACATGCAAAAGATTAATTGAGTTGTGTACAGTAGGCCAGGTCACATTAGGTCGAAGTCAAACCACAGTAGGCCATAGCACTAATTTTATGCACGCATTAAATATTTAGAGCCTTTTCCTTTATTGGTGTTATAGTTATACCCACTGGGCCGATGGGCTTTTTATTTTAAGGATGCTTTACATTTTAAGCTAGCAAATTAAATACGCTTACGGATACGGATATTTTTATCGGCTTTAGTAAAAGGATGGATGCGTTTTAAGATGCCATAAAGAAATCGCTATTTTTTCGTAATAACATTATTATACTTTAGTTTCGAATGTAAGGCGTCATAACATTTGTAGAAGTTTCATGTTGCCTTTGCATTAGTACCTTATGCCTTACATTCAAAACGAGTATGTACAGTGAAGAGTGCAGACAAACAACAGGAACAGTTTAATTTGTGACTGTTGTGTGCGTATCTGGCATCATTTTTTAAAATGTGACAGCGTTTTATGTATACTGCAAATATAAATGACAGCAATTTTATTACACACAAGTACAGTATTTATAGTTTAGAAAATATAGCCTGGCCTACACCTATCTAATAATGTTAGCATTTGTAGACAAATAATCTCTGCTCCTCATTCTTGTCAGATGTCAATTTGAGAAAAATAATAATGTTATTAGTTTTCGAATTACCGGTTGTGGTAAATTTTGCCTATCCTGTCTGTCTATACTTATCAGTTGTCTTGTAGTTGTTGTAGGTAACAAACTGTTTTAAATTTTTTCACAGGGATGACATGACATTTAGCTAAGTATTATCGTTCCCACCATCTACTAAGCTAGCTATCTACCTAATAATAATACAAATATCACATTCGCAGCTTAGGAAGTCATGCTTCATGTATAGTGACCATGATCATCCGTTATGCTACTGAAAAAGCATCAAATCTAGACTCATGATGACGAAATGCATGAAAATCGTGTAGTTTTGACGCCAAATCTCACATTCAAAGGCCAAAAATGTTTTTGCAATCCCAATATGACAGTGATCTGTTTTGTAACGCAGAACAGATGTATTTAGACACGTCTTAGTCTCCGTCTTCCACTTCCACTCTACTTCCTATCATTTGTACGAGCTCAGCTCAACTGCAGTTTTTTCTTCAATGTTAACGAAAACATACTGCACAATAAACGAACTTGTACTGACAGATTGTCAATCCGTCAGGCCTGCCACTTCTGTCTATTCTTTCCAAGTAAACTATTCTGTGTATTAAGGTTGGCAATGTTTCTCCTAGTCTTACGGCACCGCAATCACAATACAATTGCAATATGTGTACCATAACATGGATTAGTGTAATCGTAAATATCTAGGAGGAATTAGCTAGTGTTTCTTTGCCTTTAATTTACAAGTCCTATAGGTACATAACTATTTATGTCCAATGCAGAACAGTGTTTATGAACAGATATCTTTATTTCGCAGTACAGACAATTTTGACAGACTAATTTGTACCAGCATTGAGAAGTCCTACCCAATACCCACTCTGTAAACTACAAAAAAAGCTTTAGAAATATCATTATGTCAAAATCCCTAAACATTCACCTACAGTACTTGTAGTTCTGCAAAATTTGTAAAAGCCTTGGGGGAAGTGAAAAGTATCCCTTCTCCAGAATTCATGCATATATACATATAAATGTACATTCATAGTGAAATAAAAATTGGCATTGTCCATTAAGACAAAAGATTAAGAAAATTAAGACAGTATATTTGTTTTTTGCGATATTATCTAGTTAGACTTTATTGGCCATTTTCCTGTCACTCTGAAAATGGGAAATGGTTCAGAAGCAACGCAATGTTGTGAGGCTGTAAAATAATAATAAGCGAGATCACCAGAGTAAAGAACAATCTAGAAAATCTGTAAAATTAAACAGGATATGAAATGATGGTTGATAGGATGAATAATTTTTTAAATGGAACAAACATGATATCCTCTATTTAAATATTCATCCATCCTTCGACTTTATCCAACAACGCAATGTCTTTTTGAAACATAAAGTCAACGTTCTCATTATAGTGACACAAAAGAGAATTTAAAGTAGGCAAAGGCATGTACAAATTGTTTACAGGTGCCAAAGAGAATAACTTAAAAAGTCCACTAACCAACCCGATTAATAGTGTGTTGCATTTTGTTTAAAACTTACAAGTGTTGACTTTAGTTTTAGTTGCAGACTATTATTACACAATACCTTAGCACCTATATGTAACTATCTGTGTGTCAAGTCAATCCAACGTTGTGTGTATTTCTCTAGTAGCAAAAGCAGTAGCCGTGGAACTCTTCACTTCAGTAGACCTTAGCATAATAACATAATAAGTAGTACGTACAACAACATACACTAAAATATATTTATAGCTCTACCAAACCAAACTGCCATGTAGATGTACCATATTATAGGAATCTTTTTAATCCTAAGGATAAGTATGAATCTGCCTTGCCTCATCCTAGCATTGGTTTAGATAGATTAGAGTTTAAACTTTAAAGAATATCATTCGTGTATTGTATTACCTAACTCTGCCGAATTATGAATTAACTGAAACTAAGCTGCTCTGTCACGAATGACGCATTATATAATTATGCAGGTTGCAATTAGATTCACTTTTCGTCCGTGCTGAAGCAGTCTTCATTTTCTATGAGCATACACTTAAGCAATTAAACAAAAAGCCTTATTTGCCATGATTAAAAACTATTATAATTCTCAGAAGCCCTACTTATACAATATACTTTGCATATAATAATATATGTAAGTAACTACAGGCAATAGTTAGTTAGGCGTGTACTTAAATGCAACCTAAATATATAAAAATGCATATAAATATATATCAGTAAGGGTTCTATGTAAATTGTACCTCCTATTAAATAGGTACTCCCTACTCCCTATGAATTTCGTCACAAATAAGGTTTTCTAAAATAGATACCTAGTTATTATACTGTTAAATAAATTAGAATTGCCCAATGATTTTGTACCTAACGTAAGCGTAAACGTAAAGTAAAATGAAGTATAATACACCTTTGATAAAAAACCGAAGCATTTATTTACTGCTGACTTTTGGATTGCATATCGTGTTTTAGCCTATCGAGTAATCATGTACCTACACACTCATACTGATACTTAAGATACTTCTAAAAGCAAGTGAAAATGAAAACGGGATACCTAACTAACTTACATTATAATATTATAAATATCACCCAGCAAACGAATGCGGCTGTTTCTACTTACCTTTGCTTTCGTGTGAAGAATAATTATTGCCTTTGGGTCTTTGATGCTACTTTTTGCTTACTCAGATTTCAAGTATCTTTTTTCACTGTTTATTCTGTTTTCTTCATAATTTATTCCTAGTCAGGAGCATCTCTGTTCCTGTCCCCAGCTTTGCTACTCTGATTTTATCCATGAGTGGTTTTACAATTAGTTACACGAACAATGCTGCTGCAGACCATTGAGTTTCTTTCCTTACTTTGCCTTACCTTGCCTTCTAAACAACACTTCTAGTACTAACTTACAAACATACAAAGAACCTTTTTCTCCTCTTAAACTGCCATTAATAAATACAGATATTTGATATACCTATGTACATAATATGTATATTATTATATACATGTCTACCTCCTTAATACTGACTGTGCGTGTTATATAATGAATGTGATGCAATGAAATAGGAATAAGAATTGGGAAATATAGGTGAGTACACTATAACTGTAAGTAAAAAGATGTATTTGTACAAAGTACAAGGTACTTCACAAATATCGCTAAAGAAGATCCATCGAAAGATCAGCACATGTACATCTCACGACTATGACCAGCATAGCAGTAAGAAACTTCTAAGAAACGTCGCTAATGTAAATAGTTAAAGTTAAAGCTAAACATATTATGTATATAAACAAAAGGTACCTAATAAATATTACTTAAGTCTGCAGTGCTGTACATTGAGGCTACCCACATACTTGCATTATTGTGTGCATTTAGTTTATGTAAGCATGTAAGCTGGTAATATATAATGGTAGTTGTACTTGTACTTGTACTGTATAATTTGTATTACCTATGCAGTTGCCTTGCAATTTACCTCTAGCCTCTAACTAACCAGGTAATATTATGAAAATCTCTTTCTTCTCTCGGATTTGGAGCCAACATCGAAAGACGTCGATTTTTAATGTTTTCATTCCCATCAACATATACATGATGTCCATTTGCTTAAACTTGCACTAGTTGCACTCATTTAACTCTCATCAATATCACTGTGGTACTGATAGTGCTTAAATAATAAACATTTGAAAAATAATATGAATTTACTATGCAGTCTTTTAGCTTACATAAATAATACATGAGTGCATATCTGTATTGTCAAATGCAAATGAATTCCAAAGTAATATGTCTAGTGAACCTCTAGCTGAAAAGTAGCATGGTGTGTACTAGTCTACTAGTAAACTTACCCACCACCCACATATTGGTATTGAGAATAATATAAAATATTTTTATTCATGCAGTTTCTTAACACAGGATAAAGTATGAGAATGCATTCGACTATCCGACAGATCTCTGTAACTACAGAGATATCTGTGCGTGATTTGTTTTCATGTAGAAACAAAGTATAATACACTACACGACGTAACTAATCACTACAGAGGTAATATTTAATATTATGTACATAATATATAGATAGGCCATATTATGACGCATTGTAATATACTGCATACTGAATCTTAAGCAAATAATACAATGTAGTTCAGTATCAGGTATTAAGAAACACTAAAAATGCAAAGTTAATCTAGGTGTCATGGGAGTCAGAGGCAGAAGCAGCAACTTTGTGCATGCACTCACTGCCTGACTTCACATATCGAATAAATTATTGATTTCAAATTCAGAACTTACCTGTTACATCCAGAATGGGCAGGACATGACATATAAATATACTTCGAACGTTTGAAAACAATTCGTACTAACTGTAGATTTTACAGTCATTTTACTAAACACGGACTGATACTGGTTCCTCTATTATAGGATACCTACCTATTGTATGTAAAAATGCCCAGCAAAATATTGCTTAAAACAAAAAGTGATGATGTATCAATTGAATTAATTAAAGATATATAAAATAAAATCTGTGTCCATGATGCTTGTGTCGATAAATCATACCGATTTAAGATTGATTTACAGGGAGAATTAATTCTTCCATGACATTTAACTACGGAAACTTTAAATATCAAATATAAAGAAATAATTAATATATTTTTGAATTTTGAACCTTAAAGGGCTTTATAAACTTTCCAGTGTCGGTTTTGACCGGGTATGTAATCTTTGGTTACAGTCCTAATGATTAAAGATAAGATGCAGAGCCTTCCTTTCAAAGCTATATATTTTGCATGGATATTTATCTAAAAGGAGCTTACGATATCATAACCCTAAGTTCATTACCATTTCATTATAAACAGAAAATTCTACTGGAACATAAATTGGCAGTTCATTAACACAATAATGTCCTTGTACGATACTATAATGTTCTACATACATAGCACTTAAACCTTGAATATTATCAACGAGACTCACAATGCAGTGTATACCTACACATTTAACGCATCCGAGATTGATATGAAATATAAAACGTTGCCTAATATACATATTTACATATTATTGAACTTGAAAAAGTAAAAATAACTGTAATTCTTACTGTAGGAATTACATATTTAGGAATCAATAAGTAACTATATTAATACCTACCTTCCGCTTTTGTAGTAAGTAATTCTTCCTTCCACTTTCACCCACGCTTCTTCTTGTTCTTTAAAATATGCCTTTCAGTACTTCTTAACAATATTTTATCTTACAGCTTTGCAATTCTTGCTACTATTCATATGATCAGTGTTAAAATTGCAGCAACTCAAGTTTCAGCTAAAACATCCTTTGGATAATTTTTCAGTTTATATCTTATAAAACGACAGGAGCAACTTTCAGTCCAATTTATATTGTATATATGTACATCGCTAACTAACACAAATACTGCACTTGCTGGTGTCTTTTATTGTTTTGCGTCAATTGCATGGTATGTATAATCCGATGCTTAAAAATCTTTGTTCCACTGCAAAGTTTTGGTAGTTTCCAGGCCAATTAAATTTCAGAATTGGTAACTAGAGTATAAATTGTATTAATTACGTTAACAACCGGCTATGTCTTGTCTATGTGAAGCACCACCTTCTCCAATTCACAATTAAAGTAAAAGATTAGAGGAGAAAAGTTGATTTGAGCTGAGGTTCAGATTCCACGAGGGCATCAAATGAACGTTGTTTGCCACTTGCTAGTGACTGAACTGAACTGCTGAGAAAAGAGAAGACTGATTGATGCTGTGTGAAAATACATCCGAGCGAGGTGAAGTGATATATATATGTACCTATGTATGTATGTATGAAAATGTAGTATCTTTGTGTGTACCACAGAGACTAGAGGTGGAGGATGATAGTCTTATGCATATTGCATACTGATACAATACATAATACTATTACTAGAGTGCCAGGAATATTTAGTACAAAGTGTATACACACAGATTGATATAATGTGAATGTGAATGTGGAGCTACTATGTAATGTAGTAAAGTAAAAGAATCTAGATCTGATTCTGCAGCTGGCACAAACTATACCACAACATAACATCTACAGTA
Source organism: Tomocerus mixtus (assembly GCA_034694165.1). Lineage (NCBI taxonomy): Eukaryota > Metazoa > Arthropoda > Collembola > Entomobryomorpha > Tomoceridae > Tomocerus > Tomocerus mixtus. Next base: position 38,756 of record JAQFYC010000730.1, read on the forward strand.
CACACACTGACGACTACTGACTACTGACATGACATTGCCAGGCCACCACATACTCATACAGCTACAGCACAAGAACAGCAGAGCACCACAATCTGACTGACTGAAATAAACCAGAGGAAATGAAACTCTTCTTCTTGGGTTTGTCTGCACATTCAAAAAGACTCACTAGCTTAGCTACCTTGCTTTTGCTTTGATATAATGAAACTGAATGACTTGAGAATTAGATTTTACATTAGAGAGTTTGCTTATTCCATGTCCAACCGACTCCAAATGAAGTTGTGTTATGTGTGCACAGTGTGTTTAACTTTGCATGTTGATGGGAATGGGATTAGGTACTTACTTATTTACTTACTTGCTCTGCCTATCCTATATTACAATGTTCAGCAGTTCACTATACATAACATAACATTGTAAAAGGACGTCGAAAACTATACGAAGATGTTGGCAATTTAATGTAGGTAATAATGTGCATGTATCTCTTGTAGTATTGTATAATAGTAATAGCAACATGGGCAGGGCACGCAGAGACCAGACCTGGGCAGAGTCAGAATAGACTGAGGATGAGTATGGATAATATCTGTAAATGGTGTATCTTCTAAAGTATCTTTTTGTATCTCACTCACACTCGAGACTGAATATACTGGCTTACTTGGCAGTTAGTTGTTTGATTAACAGAACATGAACAGTAGTCGTTATGATGTAGTTTGGCTATGTATTACTTACAAATAACTATTAGACAACTTTGCTACTCGGCTAACGCATCGTCCTAAGACTACATTTACATTACCTACATTGCATTACACATAACTTTGTTTTCTATGTACTTGTACTTGTTTAGGTTGGGTGTTCAGGAATACTAGTAATACAGATAACTATAACTAACAAGTATAGAACAAAATTGCCGAAGGAGGAATGCTAATATAATATTATGTTAACAGTATAATGAGAGCAAATAACTTACAAATGTGCCATACCAAAAACTAAGATTGACATAGCATCGCTTTTAATTTACATGCAAGTTGCTTGCATATCATTTTACATATTATTATGCACTATGTGTACGGGAGGAAATTTCTTGAGGTATCATACGATAAAATAATAGGTACTTATAGCGCACTATTAGGTAGCAAAGCAATAGATTTCTAATTGTTTTAGTTGTCAGTGACCAGTGAAGCTAATTGTAAGTTAAGCATTTGGTTAAGTTAAAATAGAGTTCGTTATAAGTGCCGTGCTATGTCTGCACAAAAATGTGACTTAATTAATTACACTGTAATACACAAAGCGCTTCCTTCGATTTTGATCATCCGATGCATATGAAAAGTGCAGACAAAGAGATATATGTCGAGCATTTCCAGCGTTACTTTTATTAAGCATAATAATAAGCATTTCAGTTTTGCCATTTCAACAATAGTTGTAATGCATGGTATTATGCGTGATAGAATTAATGTATATGTATGCTTATTTAAGTAAAGTAAGTTCCTAAGAGCACTAAATATTACGTAATGCTTAATTCCATTTATGTATTGATAGTTTTTCAGTGATTTTCAGTGGTAAATATAAGATTCGAGAAAATCTAATTAAAAGTTTGTTAAAAGACGAATGTAGAATGTGATATGATTAATGTTGCTTAAATCAATAGTCTTCAGATTATAGATACATATTGATACATAGGTTCTTTAATTCTTTAAGACTGGTCTATTTACCTAATTTAATCTGGAGATACTGATGAAAGGATAAATGTGCTAGAAGATGACAAGATGCACACCATAGTGCATTCCGCCATGTTTATTTTTATTTTATTTAATGAATCCTGAAGTATTTGCATTAGACAATTAAAGATTAATTAAATTATTCAGAGAACTTTGCTTTAGTTTGCTTAAATAATAGATAAGAATCCATTCTAGCACTACCATGATATGTCTACATAATATTATGTAACTACAGTTTTTTCAGCTTTACAATTAAAATACATATTAAATACACTATTGTGACAATAATTAAATGTCAGGATTTACTATATTGTTGGGTGGCTAAGTGGCTATCCACTTATGCGCAATACATATTAACTACTATAGCTACCCATCCCAAGTGGATAAGAAATGCCTTCTAAAATTGTACAATACGCTTCTGCCACTTTGGTAAATACTATATTATGGAGCGTACGAATATTATTATTACAATCTCAGCATGTTATACGTATGAAACGGAATAAATGAAATGCAAGTTGTGTACCTATAGTTTGTAGGTAGTAGAAGTTGTAATGTGGTAAAAGTATACCTACTACATAATGGTTTCGCAATCAAATCATCAAATCTGATAGGGTGTGAACTGATTTCTGCATAGTAGGTGCATAGTTTAATTAATTAATGGTAAACAATATAACTAAAGGCTAATTTAATTACCTCAGTTATGTATAACACTTAAAGCTGTTGGCTGTCCGTGGGTGCGTAATGAATGATAGGAAAACCTTTTAGTGGCAACAAACACTTTATTGTGTATGATTGAAAGATAATGAAGAATTTCCTTAACCATGCTAGGATTATTTTTTAATAGCACCTGACTGTATTTAATTTAAAAAAAGTACCAACAAATTGAAATCTAGCAATGATTCTACCCAAATATGCATTAATAAATAAGATATTTTAAATTAGTGTTGCATGAATGATGTAAGATCCCTAAAAAAGTATGTACAAGAAAAAGTATTCGCATTAAAAATTCTCCGAAAAAAGTTTCATGTCTAACGAATGTAATGTCATAAATGACGAATTTGGATTGGTAAGCAGTAGTGATCGAGTTTTGCAATTTGCAAAACTCAATCTGAATGCTAAAAATCAGGTTTCATTTGTATAAATAATATGTGGATGCTTTTAGTACATTTTAACCACCTAACTAACCTAAGTAACCTTAATATTACTACATGTTTTAGCAAAGTGAAGATTGCAGGGCTGAGTGACTGACGGCGTGTGTGTAGGGCAAATACTAATGAATGTTTCTAGCAGCTTCGCCCAAAATCGTATCACAAAGCAAAAAATAAGCCGTAAAGTGTAGCTTTTATTCGGTATAGCTTTCAGTTGATCTTTGTTCTCTACTTTTACTATATTGCAATATAAATATATGTGTATTTGTATTAATACTATTATGTATATCAGCACTAACTAACTAACCACTAAGCTCACCCTAGATAGACTTAAGACTGCTGCGTAGTCTTCGATTTACACTAATATCGTGTAGGTATATTAAATTGCAGCAAACACTAACCCACGCACATTCTCAAGCTCAAGTACTAACCTACCAAATGCTCTTTCTTTGAGACTGCAGAAATATTATTAAAATTAACCCTTCTTCTTAGACCTTCTCAACATTAACTACTATAATTACAATATAATCATGTTCTTCAAATGAATTATAGCTAAAAATCAATTAGCAGCTTACACAAAATTGGTTCTTATTCATATGTAACATGGATAGATAAGTATACCAAATCATAACAAAAATACTCATTGAAACTTCATTTTTCACAACATTGTTACTAAGAAATACTAAATTGCTTTATTTGTTTGGTTCATCAGACGCAGCACTATATTATAATAACTCGTCCTGCCTGAGGAATGAAGTTGAGTACTCAAAAATTATTTTATACCAAAATTCCATTCAAATGCGACGTAGTACATTTTTTGCAAATGCAATAGCTACTTATGTCATGTACCTATCGCTATCGCTATTAAAAGTTTAAAATAGTACAAATCTGGGGCCGCAAAAGACAATTTGTCACTATGTGCAAAAATAATTAGAGCCACCCCACGTGTAGCCAAGGTCGTATCAAAAACAAAAGAAAAAATTGCAAAAAAGCGAGCTAAGCCTAAACTCGTGTTTCGTCAATTACATGAGATTGTGATACACATACTTACATGTAGGTACACGGTACATTTAGTAGATATTAGATTCAGTTTATAATTAAATACAAATTCCTTTAAGTACTGCAATATTGTGCTTAATTGAAATGAGTGACAATAATTTTACCTTTATTACTCTACAAATTCCTTTCAAAATAATGAATTAATAATGTTCTTACTTAACACACAAAATATCAAGTAAGTACTTATGTTGATATAGTTTAATAAATATTGTCTAATATGCAGATAGTGGAACATGAACTATTTCAATGCTATGTAAATGGATTGCTGATTATATTTTAGTACCACCACTACTCATAAATTGAAATGTTACGTTTCATAAGATCGATCAAAATCTTATATCACATTTTTCGGAATACATAAAACTCGTAGAAAGAGTATTGATTATACAATACCGATTGTTCCAGTGCAGAGATAGGTTTACATTTCAACAAGTTGTTAGTAAATAGAATTTAAATGTACACGTACAATTATTATAATGAAAATGAACAATGTATATAGCAAATAACTCTTGGGACATGCTTGTAATATGTAATGTACAAAAATGAATGGTAAATAAAGACATCAAACGGTTTTGCATGTTTTGCATTCGGAAGAACAAAGCAAAATGAAAGTATTGGCTCACTTACAATTAGATAACTCTAACTCCTCCACCGACGCCGACCAGAGTCCTTTCCAAGCAATATATTGTGTTTCTTCTGTCTCAACGGAGATCAGATCCACAGCTTAAACTTTAAAGTACACAGAAGAATGATTTGGCAGATGGGAGATCATTATATAGAGTCTTCAGTATTTCTGTCTATGTATACTGCAAATGACATGATAGACTATATGTACAATATTGGCCATAAACCTAAATTATATAGAACAAAGTTGTGAAAACGCTTAGGTACTTTGTTAGGTTGGTTCAGCACATAATGAACGTGTTCACGGCCACCCTTGCTGAAAAATCGCATGTATCCAAATATAGATCCCTGAAATTTCTATCTGACTTGACTGAATGGAGCCACAGCCACACTAGTTTTCTGTAGTTCCTACTTCTTCATAGTCTGATCAAGATTCATTGCCTAGTATTATGTATTTACTAGTATAGAACATGATACAAAAATACTCAATAGCCAGGCCAGACTTTCAAGACAAGAAAAAATACAGTTGAATTGAACCTTCCACTTGACTAGCGAGTAGCTAGTGATTTTCCTAACATTTATGCAATTACCAGAGTTAATTTATTAGTAAGTGTAACATTACATAGTATCCAACTTATATAGACAGATGTCTGCTACTTTTACCGTAATGTTTCGGATGTTTAAATATAATACAATATTTTATAGTAATTATTTATTTTCCAGTTGAGATACAATGCCATTACTGTCTCTGGCGACTAGACAAAATGCATGAACATTTTGAAACATAATGAAAACATTTATTAGTATGTATTACGATACTTGTCCTACCGCATCAATATCAATGTACGAAAATACGAATATTAAATCAGTCCCTAATAACAACGTCTACGTATAATTTATATAAAAAACGTATAGTTAAAATATTCAAAATACGGAAATCTCATAAGAAAATAGAAAGCAATACGGTTTCAGAAGTTGACTGTATATGTACAATCATTTAGTAAGGTAGTTGATGATGGAAATTTTTAAGAAATATTGAAGGTTTGATTGATTGATTCTGTTTTATAATAAGGTATAATCACAAAAGCAGTGGTAATAAAATAAAGGGATCTCTTTTGCCAAAAATTAGTTTTCCAAAAACAATCATGTCATTTTTTATAGAAATGAGCACCGAAATTAGGTCAGACCGTTATACACAGAGTATGCAGATACATCTTCTCTTCTTTTTGTGCAACACACTACTGATTAGAACTGTGAATTTATAAGGACAGCGATACGTTAATATCTTATAGGTATTTATGTGTGTAGCATATGAAAATAATGCGCTGCATGAAACCTTGTCATTACCATTAACGAAATTTATAGGACCTTCTGCACAGGAAAATTTCAGAAGGCTAATTTTTGAGAGGCAGTTTATGAGAATAATTTGGAACTCGTTGTGCATTTATCGGTCTGTATATTTTAAATCGTGGGTGTAGGATATCATAAACGCTAATTCTATTTGATTCCATGACAGTGACAATATGCAATACAGAGTAACCGTGGTTCTAAAAGACTTAAGACTCAATCTTTAAGATGACTTCGTTGGTTGTCTTCAATTTCAGTATCTTAAACCTTATAATATTATCGCCACATTGGATTTATTACATCTTAAAACCAAGGGCACTTTAACAATATTAGGAGCAAACATGGCAATGACAATCAAACTCATTTGGGAAACCCTCAACTTTGTTAGTGCAATGTTGGCAACATATACCTAATAATACATTATTAGCACATTGGCAACAAATGGTAACTATTAACTTGCTGTTAGTTAAGTGTATATAGGCTTGTTACTAACAATATATAATTTCTAAAATTAATGCTATTGCAAACTGCAAGGCATCTATCTATATGAAGATAAACAAAATACAATGTAAGCTAAGTAATGTATTGTATCTGTAGTGTAGTGTGTTTGGTTGGATCATATTGAGTTTTGGCAGTCAATCGTTTCTTGCATTAGTTAATGTTATTATGAGTTTATTGCAAGTGTATAGTATAGTGGTACATAATATCTGTCGTGTCGTAAGTACAACCTATAATAAAGATACTCCAATAGTTAACCGTGAAAACTTATATTAGGCACATAATGCAAATAAATATATTATTATGCTACAAGCTGCATATTTATGTTGGCGTTCGTATTGGAACTTCGTTTTTTGCATTAATCTAAACTAGCAATTTTCAATCTATATTAAAGTAAACTATGTAGTCTAGATTAGATCAATCCACACTTTATAGTGCAGGACAGGATTATCTGTACTTTCTGTACTACACAATCTGTACACTGAATTTACTCCATCCAATAAAATGAACTCGTCGCAATTCGCAACACATGCACTTTTTCGTCCATGTTCTAAGGATCGACATTGGGAATTGTAAATTGCACCCACCGCACCAAGTTTGTCAATTTATGTTCAGTTCTGTTCGGTTTGGACACAGACTATATGATGATGCTCTTTCAGGTAGAAGTTGGATCATCTTTATGGACAAAACCGTAGAAACAAGCACATGCCTAATAGAGGTGATCCACTAATAGGGGTGCCTCCTAAAACAGGTTTGACTATAACTACAGTTAGTACTACTTAACATACAGTAGTCTTCTACGATTTTTAACATATAGCCTAGCATTCTATGTTTGTAATAGCGATCCCTCGTCTGCAAGATTGAGCTAAAAATGCATAGTTGGTGAACGAGGATAAAGTGGTACAATTTACGTCAACCCGACCAATATGTAGTACTAGTGCGGCTCAATCCATACCGCACCGCAATATGCCATTTGTTCCAATACAAACGCTAACACTTATTTATATGAAATAAGACTACGACATGTTATTTTGTCTGTGCAGTGCGTACTACTGTTTACGTTTTACCTAGGAATTTAGTCTGTCAATTTCCGAAGTAACCCTGAAACAACTAAACTTTCTTAAACACCGGCATTGCATTGCCACTAATAAACTAACTATTTGACTTACCTATATACATTACGTTGCCAAAAAGTTCCTCGTTTACTTTGACTTTAAATCTAATTTTACTTTTAAAGTGGATTCGTGCATACTTACTTAGGGAAGTTTAAAAGTACAAAGGGACTTGCGACTTGTATTTCAACACCAGTAAGAGCAAATTAGCCTAAATTTTGAAAACTGTAAATAGTGTGCTAGAATAATTAAGCCGACAGCTAGTAAATGTAATTTAATGCTGCAGTACAAATGTTTTAAGTATTCTCTATCTATACTATGAAGTACAATACAGTAACTACAGTCTATACACACATTTTAGTTTTACTTATGCTAATTAATGCTAATTGCTATGCTGTGATTATTTTCTATAAGAAGATTAAGTATGTAAACGTAAACAATAGTATTTACATTTAGGGAACTAATAAATTCAGGTCGGCAAAATGTTCTAATATACATGAGTAATTTCTATCCGTTACACTCAAAAACGTGAAATTTTTATTGCATATATGGACGTTTTAGGTGATCTGCAGTCGATTTAGGGGGTCATGTTTTTTATGGTAAAGGTGCCCCCACGTGGGGGTAATCCATTTTTTAACATAATATGTTGCGATGTAGTATTTAACACGAAGACGCTTTTGGCACTTTCCAATACCTTAAAGTTATAAGTATATTAACCACGACGCGACCTTTAACCCCTTGCAAAATGGGTTTGAAAGTTCGAAACAGCATAAAATATTATGAAAGATGAATACGAAGTGAGCTCCCACTCTCCCACCAACGCTCACACCTCACACTTGCAATTCTCTGAACAGACAATTAAAATAGCGCGAAAAGCCCACAGAACAAATCGTATACTCTGTGGCAATTCTGGATGCATCTTTTCCTTCTTCACTGTTCCATCCAGCCGTCGCGGTTATCCAGATTCTCTCATCCATCATTCTTAAAGGTACTTACTGATAAGTGTGTCAAAAGCTTCTTTGTATTTTGTTACATCAGAATATGTAAAAACGTTTATTGCCCCCCACGCGGGGAGATCCTTCTCACCAAAAAAACGTGACCCCTAAATCGACTCCAAATCATCTGAAATGTCCACATACGCGTTAAAAATCATTTTTTTGCAATTTTTTCTTATTAGAAACAATAATAGACCTATTTCCTTATTCAATTCGTCCCTTTAAAAAGGAGGACGGGGCTTAGTCACATGTCTTCACCGGAAT
>JAQFYC010000731.1:0-47500 GCA_034694165.1 Tomocerus mixtus
ATGGTCCTTACGGACTGGTCGGTGTGTAGGGCTTCCTCTCTCAATGAGATTGTTCCTACCCTCCTCAAAAACATACATACAATATTGTGTGATGTTATATAGGCTATAGGCATATTTTTTATCAAAATATATGGACAAAATAACAGGATGCACAAATATTTGGTACTCGGAAACTGTTCATGATTCAGAATACATATTATAGAGAATGTTATGATTCATAAAATTAAACGATAGTTATCTGAGCTTATAGTTTATTTTATTTATTGTAATCATTAATTATACTTGAGGACTGTTTGCAAAGCATATACCGTATTTAATTCTCGATTAAAAACTTGCATTTTGTGGTTTTGGTAATTAGAATGCTACCTAAATCTACTTAGCATACTGCATTTTGATTGCATATCTATAAACACATGCCTACTTATGAACTTAATATTCACACTACTACAGTGCAGGGCAGTGGTATTAACAGTACACTATACTTACGATGAAGTATTGAGTTATGCAAGAAATGTTATCTGTAATGTATGTAGTATTTTCTTAATTTTCCATCGTAAGTGTATTACTCATATACATGTAACATAAGCTAACAAGTATTATTTACACGTTAATTAATAGTGACTAATGCAACTCTTTCTCTTGATTTCGAACCAATTCCTACAATATTATATAATTTAGTATTTACTAACGTACTTAGGATAAGTAACGATATCCTATGTATGATGTTAGGATATGAAGACAACCAACTACCTGCAGTACCTATATAATATGATGTAGTAAGTAATGGACCCGTTTCACGGACCCCTACCTTCACTTAAGTTTGCCTTGGGCATGATCTGGGTTATGTTGTTAGAGATGTTTCTGAAGACCTTGTTAAGCAGAAATCCCCATGTAGTGGTGGAAGCGTAATTTAAATACCGAGGTAAAGTTACGATCTTTCCAAGTATGTAGAAGGATATCAATAAATAGTAATTTGCTTCGCGATATGAGTAATAGTAATTCTTTTCTATAGTATTTTTCACTGTTAAACTCACAGGTGCTATTAGTAATCATATGATGCATCTTCTCTAGTCTGGCATCTTTCAGCACTGAAATAAATACAAAAGATTTTAAAATACTGGCAGAAAATGGTAGGATCTTCTTTGGTTTAAATGTAATTGTTGGGACTTAAGCAACATTTGTCCATGTTTTGTCTATTAAATGAGAGGAATATACATGATAAGTGTGTGCGTATTGTAGATAAACGTTAAGGCTGTGATGCGCTACAATTAAATATGCAGAATATATACTTTGTATAAGGATGCAAATACGAAAGAGTGCATTAGATACTGTAGAATGCGATTCGACTGCTTTACTTCTCAGGATTCTTCTTTGAGCCCATGGGGTTCATGATTTGGTTTGATTTACCTGCATGACGAGATATTAACAATAACATTAGTACAACTAGTAATCTACTCCTACTGCTATTTAATCTAACGTCTTGGTTAACCTCAGCAAGTGAGAAATACTCTGTTTCAATGACTTTACTATATAGGTACATATTATATGTAATTTACTGCAAAGATTTTTGTCAAGGAGGAGAATTTCCACATGAAAGCAATGCAGTTACCCCTACATTGTAATCATATATTTCAATTTCTGATTCAAATCAAGTAGTTTTTTAGAAAAATTAATTTTTTCCACTGTTCCACATTTCACACAGAACATTGCTCTTTAAATATGTTGTGTGAATGTATATATTATGTGCCATGGAATGAATGACTACCTTTCTGAGTTTCTGAACCTATTTACTAACTAAATACTGTAGTTACCTGCATATAGAAATACTAATATAACTTCCGTAGCATTATTTGAAGATTTATAAATCATTACTGGTTAATATGTAGTATGTTAATGTTTTAGGTTAATTAAAAATCTAAATAAATGTTGAGACAAGTAGATGAATGGTATTTTATTTTATGAGCATATGTTTTGAACCTGTCTGTCTGTTTTAGATTTACATATCCTAGGTTAGCTTCTTTCTTGTTCTAATTTAATGGATAGCTTTCCATTCATCGTTTCCTTAAGATTCCTTTTGATGTAGGACGACATCAACAGTGTCTGGTCTGCTAGTCTGCTTTAGAGAATAGCTTTAGGAAGACAAAACTTATCTTGTGTCTTTGCATTATGCTCACACTGTGTTCTCTACTGTTCTCTATTAGTGTAAGGTAGGCCGCACTGCAACTGTCGTGTCGTACATAAATTCACATTCAGTATCATGTGTCGTAGTTTGGTTTTGTTTGCAGTATTGAATGAGCTCCAATCCTTCAGAATATAAAATCTTAGCTGTTTCTGCTGAAAGGTTGAGGAATGCAATGTAATTGTATTAACTTTGTTAGCCTTTGGCTGTCGGCCCGTTTTAACATACATTCAACTAGCATGTGTGAAGACGAACAAGAAGATGTACAAGAATTGAAACCAACTAGGCTTGTTTTGGTAACGCAGAGCGATCACATCACACCATGGAATTCCTAAACCTATCTTTTACACTTGGATGCAATACAATACCTAATTGTAAGTTCAGTTAGGTATGTAGTTCTTCTTGATCAGCATTCTGCTCAAGAATTTCTATTATTACGACTACTGCTAAGTGTGAGAAAAAGTTCGCAATGTAATATAACTGACGGTAGTCTTAAATTGGGATAATTTATGGGTATTTAACAAACTAAATACGAGATGTATTCCAAATATCGCACTGTAGCTTAAATCCTTATGATTAGTGTAGTATAACTACTATCTGCAAACGTGAGCAACAATGTTACATTGCTCATTATGTTCATCTCAAATTGAAGTCCAATAAAATTTTAGTTATATGGAAAATCAAATACTTCAGCCTGTTAGGGTTAAAATTTTCATTACAGATTTGTCTGTAACATAGAAAGTCCATTCATTCATTACATGTGTAGAATGATCAGAGAAACTTCCTTATTAAGGTTGTATTAGTCATACTTAATTATTAATTAGAGAACCTCGATATGCAAAATAGGCAAAATCAAATAGGTTTTCACAATTAACTCAATCAACAACTCAGACCCAAAGAAATTCTAACCCTTTGGGTGTAATCTGTGGTTTGATGTGTGTATAGTTATGTTCTGTTTGAATGGATTAGCAATTAATATATCTTACTGATCAAGTGGATTTTAATTGTGACCGAGCATTCTATCTGCTAAACACTTAAATACAGTTTCCATGTAATATAAACATGGACATATTTTAATGGAGAATGAATCTCACTCGATGTGCATTAGATGGGTACATGCACCTTGTTATCTACTTAGTAGTTTAAGTAATGTTTTGTATTTATTTTGAATTTTAATTACCACCATAACACGAAGACCTCGGTTCGTGATATCTTTGTAAGGGTTGGTGGTGTCAGGCTTGTCAATAATGCTCAAAGAAGTCAAAGCGTAGCGACATGAATGGGGAACTTGTATAGTATTAGAGACAGACATTAGTTGTTCCAGTACCATGGTTGTCCATGTCGATCCTTTAACTAGTTTCTCACCCTTCTCTCATCGTCAGTTCGGTTGTGACTGTTGTGTAATTGTGGAGTCGAAGCAAGGCGAGGAGGGTTGAATTTGAGTTGAGGGTCCCAGAGTACCGTCCCGAGTGAGCTCTCTGTATAAAGCTATGGCATGGGAAACAAAAATTCCCATGCAATGTTATTGTTACGTTATGCTATGCTGGAGCAATATGTAGTTTAGTTTAGATATGCATTTCGTGTGATGTAATGTAATGTTCAAACTCCTTTGCTTTTGACGTGTAGAAAAAAATTATGGATTCCGTATGTATTGTAATGTGTGCAAGTTGAATCGTGGATAGGATTCAGTATTATTGAACTCTTAAGGGTGCATATGAATATCCAATCCAATCCAATCCACAACACTCTCCCTTTCCGATTTTTTAGACATTGACGTAATTGTTGTGTTATTACACAAAATTATTATATAAACAAGAGCTACATGGACCATCAATATAAATGGGGAAGTAAAAGTAAACTATGCGGATATACGCACTTATAAATATAAGATTTTCCTAGAAAATGTTCATTATGCATCCTATAATCACAAAGCCTGCTATGCTTCTGATAGAGATCGTAAGTTAAGTGTAATTTGATGTTGAGGTGCGTTATAGTTCATTGGCATTCATATTTTGAGCACAATTGAATCCTTGTGTAGAGTATGAAAAGCAGAGATCCGCATTGAAATAAAGATATCTCTACAGCATTTTATTTACTACTTGTAATCCATTAACCTGGAAATCAAGAGATAAGCTACATAATGTTAAGCCACACAATGCCTTCTAACCTGTTAAACGCATGTATTAATGTTGTGCAAGTCTCAACGTATAGTATATAGTGTTGGGTCATGAGGTCAGTGTGCACGTTAAGGTTCACTCACACTTGGATAAGATTAGTTCCAGGGTGTAACCGTTTCTATCAGTTAAAAGGCAAAATTCAATTAAATGTTATTTAGAGCAGTTTACAGCAGTTACTTATCTGCACACATATCTGTAGTTTTGAGGTTCTGAGTAAATTCCTATTTTAGTCATTTCTTTATATGGAATTCTATTAAAAAGTTTCTCTTATTAAAATAACGAGAAAAATTGTAACATCTACCAATTATACATGTATAAGGACTGCATGTATTGTCAATCAAAAACTGATTCCGTATAATAATCTGTATTGAAACATGTATTTTTATATATTCAATTACGTAAACTAGAATTAAATTTGATATTTCTGAAGCTTTCAGAATCAGTCTGCCAAGCTCGACACTCCTAAACGTAAGTCTGATGTCTCATGCATGGCTTTAATGGGACCTTTGTATGTTACTTTCGTTTTTTAAGCGTGTGAATCACATAAAGGAATGCATAATACGTGTCCAAGGTTCATTATAATATGAATAACGCACAGACAGACAAACAACAACATGTGATATGTTTTCATCTGATAGCTAAACAAAGACTGTCTTCAGTCTTCATTGCGTAAGATTCTTCTTTGTTAAAATGCAGAAGACACCAATGCAATGTGGCTGTCTCACAACACAATATCTTCTTAACAATAAACCTGGTGTATGCATACAAATAGGCATTATAGCTCTGCACCCTATACTCGCTTGCATGTTTTATGACAAAAATAAAGTATTCATGGGGGAATAAATAGTCACGAAAAGGTGAAACATTGACATGATAATGTACTCATATGCACACACGTAATACACTAGAGGGATACTTTTAAGTGAAAATAAGGTAACATGCACTACATACTTATCATTGTTTACTAATGTATTCGCCTTCTAGTGTAGTATTTTGGATCTGTAGTGGTTTTAGGTACGGCAGGGCATATGCTGATAGACTTAGCTTTAAATAGTATATATTACTACATGGTAGTAGGAATCTACCGTATTCTCTTAAGCGTTTGATCTTTCACTCACGAAAATAATAATTTTCGTTTAAAGGTACGAGCCGTAATGTTAGTAAAAGCCCCTTCTCATGATGAAAGTGGTATGTGGTTAGGCCATTGTTGCTGAGAATACGGTATTACGTTGAATTTGCCAAATATGCGTTACGAGGTGTGTATTTATATCTGTGTTACGATCTACGTAATGTAAAGTGTAGTAAGTTTTATGCTTTGGTGACTTTTGTGTTTGTGTACTTACATCTGGGATTTTGTCTCAGAAAGTATTTCTTTTGTCCTAGGCAAACACTCTAGTATATGAATAATAATTCTGATAAGCATAACAATTATCTACTTAAATGTCTAAACATAGTTGTGTAGTCTACTTAGATTGTGCATTTGTAAGCTGTGGTTGAGGAGTAACTTTGTTATGTAACGTTTACCTGTGAATATAAAAATCAGATTGAAGAAAAAAATGTTTATATTAAATTATCCTTTTGCGTGCGAGCAATCGGGTCCAGGCCAGAATGTTTGTTTACTACTCGTTAGTATGGTTTTATCTTTATGTTTCTACTTCTTATTGTGATTGTGATGCAGTAACATAATATAATTGTACTTGTAGTAGTAAAGTTTTTCCGTGCAGATTTTCATTTGCTAACCGGTTTTGTTTAACAGGACCCTTTTGCCCTAGATATGTTATGCTTCGAAAGATAGGGAAGATGATCTTATAAATAGCTATGGTGAAGTAAGCAATGGAATATCGTGGGAAAAATTATTAAATTACAATCATGGAGGTAAATTATGTAGGTATTCCAGTTTTGAGTTGAGCAGGGAAGTATCAGAAAAGAGCAAATTGAATTATGAGAATTTTACTATTCTGTGATATGAGTCACTTTGTGCAGTGCAAGTAGATTCAGCCAATAATTATTGTTAAACGAAGCAAGTTTTTATCTATTCGAAATAAAACATTATGATAAACCAGGTACATACAGATATAGGAGAGGTAATGAAATAATATTTATTTGCAAATAAGTAGTATCGTTTTGTTATTCAGTTGATTTGGTCTACTTTCAGGAGACTTTAGTACTTAAATACCTACTTTGGGACCTCGATCTGACATATGCAATAAATTACTGTCTATTGAACAAAGGACGCTTACGATACGATACGAAAAGTCATAAAGATTATTCGTTCGACTAACATTACACAAATATGTACATTTCAGATAGTTTGTTTTTTGTTTCCTGACGATGAGTTTATTTGGGTAATATTTGGTTTACATTTCATGAATGAGCGTCAATGGTCTGCAATGCAATACAGAAGTTTGTATGATTTTACGCTACATAAAAGCGAAGCTCAATGATTAGAGTCGAATGCAAAAGCCTATCTTTATGGAGCACGGGACTTCGAAATATGATCGTATTGGCAAGAGTGTTCAAGCTACAATTATATTGAGTGTGCCAGAAAATTGTTAAAGAAATTGTAGGTTCTAGCAGGCTACCACACAGTTATCCATAGTAGCTTCCTATAGTAAGCTTACTTTAACAAGTAACTCATTCTAAAATTCATTAACTAAGCAGAAAATGTCATGGAAGTGCAAAATAAGAATAAAAATACTTTTTGATCTTCGAACTAATGTCACATTCGCATTAGGATTGGGTCATTTTTCGCAATCCCGGATGAAGCTGCATGTGCTGAAACAAATATAGCTTCATGAGTATACATATATTTTAGGTAGGTACTTGTACTAATTCTGAGCTTCCCAAACGCGATAACAGATTGTGGAGGTCGCAAGATAAACGCAAACAAAGAATGCATTGGAGAAGCTTGTTTTTTAACTCTGACTTTCTGTCAAATCGTTTAAGCCTCATATGTTGTAGACAATGTTTCTGTTCAAATGAAAGGAGACAAAGTAGCAGCAATCGTTAAGTTATATCCATAGTTAGCTTAAGTACATAGATAAACCTTGTGGAGTGCCCTAACTTTAACAGCTAAATTGTGATCAGAATGTTATACGTAAGGGGAATGTCTACATAATGAATTACTTATTTAGTTAATGTAATTTATATCAATAGTGCCGACACGGTTCATTTATTACTTACGAATGTCAATAACTTTAGCTGGCTGAAGTGTAAAAATATTGTACTACATTACTTGTTGCACAATTTATATTAATGAGCTTCTTTTCATACAATTAAGTAAAGGCTCCTTTCGCTTACTCAGTTCTAACACATTTTGAGATGATGACTCTTGCTAATAGAACTGTGCTAGTGATTGAGTACAAGTAGGCTATTAGTTTAATTGCCATATACAATTCCTATTCTCTTATGCAGCATTTTTTGCAAAAAGCTTGTAAAATTTGGGATTTAGAACTATTTATATATACGTACGAGTAGCTGAAGCTCGTGGATCATAATTCTTTTTATACCACATTCATTGACGAATGGCCAAAATGGACGAAGTCAATTATTCTTGAACCGGCCGAAATATTGGCACCTTTAATACAGTAATAAGCTGAACAGTTGATTGAAAACTTCTTTTAAGTAATACAATACGGTAGCGTGGACGGAATTACAAAGGAATTCAACTTGTTATTCGGCACTAAAGGATACTGATTGTGAGTGGTAATGGTAATTAGTCACCTGTTCTACGAATTCTTTGCAATGATCCATTTCAGGTTCTTTGGTGGGCATTGGGCATTTCGGAGGAATGCTGCTGCTCTATGCTCTTGTTAGAGGAAAAGTTGACTAGACTTGCTTGCTCTTATCTATCCTAGTAAAAAGAGATAGCGTGCTGCTTCAGAGAACCGCTGTTGCTGTCCATTCTGCAAATATTATATGATAAGCTGTATAGCTTTCGTTATCATTCCCTTTATAGACATAGTATATGATGTTACATCACATACTCAACTCATGCAATACAGAGTTAAAGCTATACTTAAGATCAAGCAGTGAGTCTTTGTTATTATAACTAAATTGCACATAAACTGTAGCGAATGCGAAAACGCAAGAAGTTAAAGGACATTCGAATTCGTTCGTTCGTAGCAGGCTTTTGACAGACCAGCCAGAGCAAAGTGACGGAGACAAAGAAGAAAGTACATATGCACCCATCCTTTCCCTGATATTATTTTTTGTGTTCCGTTCATCTGCATAGTGATAGTAGTAGGTACGTACGTAGTAATCAGGAGAGAGCCGGTCAACTTATGGCATGGCATGGCAGACTGATGGACCTGCTTCACCCATGGCTCATCGTCTGCTTCTGTCTTGACCTTTACGTCAACCTAAGTAGTAGTCACTATCTGTATTGTATATATATCTGTAATACCTATGCATTCGCTGCTGGTCTGATTCTGGTTGTGAAACTCTTTCGTTAGTTACTCTTACTTACTTTGATGGGATTATAGAAAGAAAGGATGAGACGGAGTCCAGTTCAGAACGTGCCTTCACTAAAAAAATGATCGACAGGTGTGTAATAAGTGTATTTTTTCCCTGTAGCCAAATGTCTGCTCCTAGAGCGAGAGCTGCTGTTGTTGTTCTCTGATCTGAGTGAGTAGATCAGGTAGTCATCATCCTTAGTCAGTCACAATGGCCAGTCAGGTATAAGAAGACTGACGATGAGAAAGCAGTTCTCATTGTCCAGTCCAGTCCATCCAGTCCACTTGCCTGATGCCATTTGGATTCAAAGTTCATGACAGGAGCACGAGTTCATCTCTTGTTTGCAGCCTGCGTTTGTTAGAATTGAGAATTCAATATTTCTATGCATTAGAGAAATACTCATACTTACGTACTTAAAACATACCTACTTACATAATAATGCATTCAGTGACATGCCTGCAATTATATCGTCTGTACATACAATAAAAGGTCGATTTAGCAATGCATTTGTATGTTATATTTACATATATACCTTATATTGTACTTGCCAATAAAGATTTCATACTTCTTATAGTCCAACTGAGTCAATCATGCAGCTTATATCTTCTTAAAGAACTAGATAACAAAAACGTAGCGGCTGTTGCTGTGATTGTGCAAAGCATATATACAAAGTTAGGTAAGATATTTAATGTTCGTATAATTTTAAAAATTAGTATTGTTGTGTACAGTGTGTATAATAGCTGTTTAATATAGAATGCGTGTATATACCTAAGTATATAGTAATAAATATATACATAAGCCTTTGTGTGGATTTTTATAAAGCAGTTAGTGGCTGCCGAACATCAAGGATCTGTGTCTGTACTTTAGAAGAGGTTACCATTACCATCTGCTGTTTTCTCTCCGTTCATTAACATATCTAGTCGAAGACGAAGGTAACCAATATTGCCAAAGCTTTGTTTGGGTCTTCAGCAAATGTATTGCATTGCCTGGGTTGTTTTTTTTGTTATACGCAGGTAGTAGGTATACACAACGTGTAAAGTAATTTAGGGATTTCGAATTTTGGCTTAGTGGTTGACCGACCCGACTGTAGCTGCATGGCTACATTTAAAGAGCAAAAAACAATAAAAATTAATTTTAAAGGTGATTTCAGCATACAAACTATACTCTTTACTATACTCTTTAATATCCCTCTGGGGAGATTTCGCTGTCTTCATCTTGTGATCAAATTAGTAGTTTGCATGAGTTTGAAATCGGACTGCAACACTTTCTTGGACGATATGTACAAAATGTATTTCATTCCTCTTACTAAAGCATAGCCTCTTTAGATTTTTTCTCATTCGGTGAATTACAATATGGAGTGCACTCTAAGCTTGTAGAAAGTATGTAAATACGAAAACATAACAAAAGGAACTAACGATAGAAACATCTAAACTTCATTTAGTATAGTTAAGAATATCTTTTCCTTTGTAAAATGCCAGCACAGCATTCAACTTGAAGGACCATTAATATCACGCTGAAGAAAGGATTTATATGTAAGGATTTTCATAAGCATAGTATAGTTGATGCATGCTGATATAATTCTGATTTTAAGAGCAAGTTAAAGTAGAGTAAGAGCCTATACAAAGGGTGCAGTCCCCTCATGGGAAGCATTAAGCAATGCTGAGTGTGGTTTTAGTTTAATTCGACTTTGGTTCGATGTTCATCTGCTTCTCATTGTTTTTCATGTGTGTATGCTTGTGGTAGATTAAAGTGGAAGCTTAAATTGTATTATTTAGTATTGTATTGTATTTTGTGAACTGAAGGAGCCGGCTGGCAGGAATTCTCGGCAGTAGTAGCGCAGACAATTAGGTAAATGGCTAAAAACTGACCAGGGTAGGTTACAGATTCACCATGTGTGAAAGTGAATTGGTCACCTCTGGCTTTGACTAGACCAAGTTCAGTGTTCAGCTGATTTTTATGCGTGCATACATCGTCTCACGAAGGTGTACATTATAATATCTATTGTACAGATAGAGTAGAAGCATGCCTTGTGTACCTATGTATTAGTCAAGTTACTGTATTGTAATAATATATACCTAGGTATAAAACCTTAGTAGTATGGCTTAATTGGTCTGGTCATATAGAAGTTACTGTGAAAAACACATGGGTAACCGATTATTTAACCCTGAACTATACATCTACATTTTTATCATATATTATATTACATAAGATATTATGTGATTTAACTTTCACATAGCATTGCTTTACATTCTGTTATCCGTCTACTGCCTACCATTGCTTACTGAACTGGCTTCTGATTGTAACATGTGTTATTTGGAATAGCAAAAACCGATATCGATAGGTAGGTAGCAGGTAGTAGACAAGCAGATGGAATCCTGCGTTGTAAATGCTAATGTTCTATGTACAGGTTAGCCTTAGCTATGCCATATGTGATGTTCATATTTTGCATACCTACTTATTTTAGTCTACCTAAGTTACGTTAAATAAGTATTTTTTATTTTGTGTTATATGTAGATATACTAACAATAAGTGTAGAAATAAATAAATATAGTAGTCAGTGCAGTGCAGGTATGTTATATTTATGTAAGCTGGATTGGATTGGATGTGTTTAGCTGATAGTAGCCTAAATCCGTTTCACTCATCTCATCATTATCATTATTGTACGGCTCGTGTTTTGTGTGCGTAGTGTATGGAATGAGCATGTATGTATTATGTATATGCCTTTGTCCTGATGTTGTTTTAACTACTTATTTATGTAGCAACTACTATACTAAATATTTCGTTCTTGATTTGTCGTTTCGGTCATGTCATGCAATGCAATGGAATCAGGTTAGCCATCAACTATGTTCTGCCGTCTGCTACATCTTGTCTAGCTTGAGAAGCAACTTTGTTGCTGCAATTTTTTCGATTAAGCCAAAGCCTCAGCAAACTCAAACGTCCAAATCTGCAAATATGTTACAGACACTAAACTACTGGACTGTGGGATGGTGTTCACATAATAATCATTAGTGATTATCTATCTTATTTATAAGTTAGGGAGTCTCATTTTGCTAAATTGCTTCAGTGTCGCGGAGATAGCATTTGTATTATGTACAAATAATTAATGTACCATTGAGAGTGTCAATGAGTTGCAATTAATGTCTCAATGATGAAATTATTTTCTAGCTAAGTTAAGTACCTATTTATGTGAGAGCAGCATTTTCGCAATACTGACATTTAGGCCTTCCAAAACTACAATCATTTTAGCTTTAAATTCATAACATACGGTAGGCAGATAGATATATACGAGTACTATGCTTGTATAATTGTAGTCATTCCTCAGAAAATAATTCCTCAAACGCGGATACCATTTTTGATTGAAAAACGTGAATACTATCCCCAAAGGCTACCTTCTAGGTATTTTATTTTATGATAATTTAAATATGCAAGCGTTAATCATTTTTGCGATAAAGAATTTTCTGCTCAATTTGCTCTGTAGACGTTTTCCTTACTAATTGGGAGTTTAAATCATGTTTAACGTGATCTATTGTTAAGTAAAATTTTGTGTGGTGTATGTAAATATACTTCGTTTTACTGTGAGACTAGTGATTAGCATTACTGGTCGTTAACAACATGTGTACTATTGTACAGTATACTAAAACACATTTTATACCCTGTCCTGTTGTACGTGACTTTAATCTCCCTGCCTTGATATGACGATATTTCGTGTTTGGGAAAGGTTCGCAGAAAGCTGCATAGGTATGCTGTAGGCAGATGTTAGGGAATTGAAGAAGCAGGAGGCAATTGCTTATCTTTGTAAGAGACAATACTAATGTAATCGTTCTGAGGGGAAACGGTTAGGTATTAGGTAATATCATGTGGCACCTTTGATACGTAATCTATTAGGTATGTATATTATACCCAGCTTTCATTCCTTCCTATACTGTACTACAGAGTATTTACATATATCCAATTGTGGGAACTGGGAAACAGATTTCTGACTTGATAGATGAATCAACTAGTAGTATTTATTCTTAGTATGTATACATGTTGAACTCATATAGCTCAACATCTGACAATTGGATGGTGAATTTTATTTTACTCTATTTACTTTTACGTGCAGGTAAAAATTCTTCTCTTTAATGCCTTGGTATTCTAACAATTTGCTTCGTAGTATTAGCCGAATTCAGTTGGTATTATTGGTATACGGTATGCATATTGTATTACTTATATTACACAATTGCAATTAGTATCGTAAGACGAAACCTTTTCATTATTTATTGAAAACATGCATGGATTGCATTGCATTGGTCACTTGTGGTATTCTAAACTAATACACAATATTGTGTCATATTCTAAAGAGTAGTGGTAACACAATAGAGGTAACAAATAATTCTTATTTTTAACTAAACAGAAATAATGCATTGCTAACAGGACAGTCACATTGTAACAGTAATAATTTTTGTAATGTGTAACATGTAATGATGATTCATGTAACAGTAATGAATAAGTACCTTTTTATGTGACAATGTATAGTACAATACAGCATAATGATATAATATAGCACACGTGTCCTATACCTATGGTTCCGGGTCCACATTGACATTGGGTTACATATTTAATGGTAGGTAATTACCTATCAATAATTAAATACGTCTTTTAAAAACTGTAAATAATTCGTGTATTTAGTGGTATACTTTAATAGAGTTGCCACTCTCTTTAGGGGATTTACATACAATTGGCCAGTGTCATACACTGTAATGCCAAATACTTATGTTACAGAGTGGTGTAGCCGTGTAATTGTGTGGAGTGTAGAATAAGAGCGACTGCATAGACACCTGGTCATAATTTGCAATTGATCCAACTCTGTTATCCATACGTAACAAGCAGAATGGCGAAGTATATATTATATAACCATTTATATCAGTAAGTTTATAAATCCGGTAAAATGCCTTTTACTCTGCTTATCCGATGAATTCTTGACTAATAGTAAGTATTGATATAGGCTGTCAATTAATGTTGCCGTCTTACAAATGAAATTTATCCACGCTATGTGTTTCAGTTTGCTTACGCAGACTGTAATTTATGCTAAACATTGCCGCATATGGTCCAAACGCAGTAAATATAAACATGTAAGTTAATAGGTTCCCTAATTATTATTTTTAAAACTAGTACATATTCTATTTAGGGTCCGACTGTTTCAATATGCAACTATAACAAACATCACAGTATAATATACCTTTGCGGTAATATCAAGCTAAAGGGACAGTCTGCACACGGCAGATTTCAGCTAAATCCCATTGTAGATACGGCAACTTTCAACTAAGCAAACCGAAACACATAGCGTACAGATTTCATTTGTAAGACGGCAGCATTGATATCAAGTCTTCACTAGCGATAAACACTTCAACATAGGTTATTACTCCATTACATTGCCTTGCAATTGCGGATTAGTGATTTGATTTGTTAGTTGATATCATTGTGTACGTTTGCGCTATATAGTCTAAATGATGAATAGTAAGCGATACCTATGACAGATAGCGTAATAATATATTGTCTACATTCTTACTACCACGCACCTCACCTACTTGTATGGGTGCAGTACAGTGACTTGGTTGCTTTAAAAATCAACATACCTGCATACTTGTTGCACATCTGATATTAGTTTCTCACACTACAACATAGTAACCAACAAGTCGCATAGATAAATGAGAGGTAAGCAAAATCCACGATTTACTGGTCATACACAAAGTGCTTTAAGCGCATAGATAGAAGGGAAGCATACAGTTATATGCTGATATTTATGAGCTAAGAGAGAATTGAGTAGATACCTACTACCTAGGTACTTTGAGATAACTAGGAAGTTGTAAGCGTTAAATAACATTGCCTTAGTTTTTAGAAGGATTCGTTAAATGCAGATAATGCTGGCAAAATAGTATGAGAATATGGAGGATAACAATCGGCCATGTTGTAAGTTACATTGCTTTTCTATGTTAAGGGGTTACGCTGATAATATTTATTGAGTATCCTTCTTCACGTTCAATTTAGTTAGTTGTTCTTGCACCTATCTCATAAATGCATTGTTTCATCTGAGAAGGCTAAATAATAGGTATTACTACAATATGTAGGATAACAATGCAATGTCTCTATTCTATTCCCAAGAGATGCTTGCTACAACAGCAAGTAATAATGCGCAAAGGCTTTGTTTTGCTACAGTTTTTCTACATCGGATGTATAGTTATTATAGTTGCTTTAAGTACGTTGCTGGAGCCCAATGTTTTTTCAAAGTGGGTATTGACACGGCAGATGTGTTGTTGGGATTACTTAGGAAACTGGATCTGGAAGTCGAATCCCCATCAACATCAATATCACCGTCCTTAGGAAAAAGTTATCTATAAGTTAGGTAGCTACTTATACAGTCCACAACAGTGGACTGTGCACTTAGGGTCCTCTTGACTTTTGACAAAAAGTCAACTGGCAGACCAGACCATTACCAGTCGTCGTGTATGTAAATGGAGAAGAGAAGATTTACGAATTACAAGGAATATAAATTGTGAATAATTAAATGTCATGATGCTAATGTCGTCATCACAGTAGTGAGTCTCATTCTAATCATCACCAGTTGACTGCCACCAGTGAAGATTCCCTTCCATGCTCTGGTCTCTTCTGGCACATCGTAATTATATGCGAGGTGGGATTATATAGTATTTAGAATTTATGAATGACTTGTTAGGATTTTATGCATAACAGTGAAGAGGGTTCCCTGATGTCAAGTTTGTATATGTATCCGCAATAACTACATTTGGGAAAATATGACAATCGTATATCTAAATACTTGTTGCTTCGCGTCATTTCGTTTCAGAAAGGAACTGTTGCGTTGTGTGTGTGTGTGTGTGACTGTGAGATGAGATGAGGAGAATAGGGATGATAGGGTGATAGGAATTAAACCAGTATGCTAAAGGACACATAAATACAGTACACAAATGTTGAAACGTATAGAAGTATATAGTTTGGTGGACCTGATGAGTGAGTTACTTTCATATAATGCATACCTGTGTAGTCATCGTCTATATAAAGATAAATTGTACATTGGTATTAAGTTGCCTTAGCTGATTCAAAAGCTGTCTCCATTCAGTTCTGATAAACTCGATCCTCTCTTTTCATTATTCCTTACATAATACATTAGCAATACCGGCTCTAGCTGGATATTCTGTTTTATGTGTGGGTAAAGGAAAAGATTCATCGTCACACAGGACAGGACAATGAGCAGACGAACAGCTTGTGCTTCGTTTTCGTTTGCCAACAAACCAGAGGGACAGGACAGGTGTGTCCGGATCCTTTCTGTTTCTGTAGAATAACAAAGATATGCGTACAGCATATAATATGCATAGGTATACATACATAGTTGTTGGTTCATTCGTTACGAGTACGAGGTTCACATAATATACAAATATAATATATTGTGTATTAGCATTACTTATATACCGTACGATGTGCTGTGCCATGGGTTCGTCCTTAAGTATTACAAGGTAAGTAGTAAGTTCAACAAAGTGACTGCTGAAGTAAAAGAGATGGAATGAGATGAGCATCTGGCATATAGGATACTTTTAGAATACCTGCAAACAGCTATACGACTACTCTACTCGACAAACTACATAACATGCCATGGAAAGAGCAGAATGTAGAAGAATGGGATTTTTAGAGGCATAAAGTATAGGTAAAGGTAAATGTATGCGTATTGTATGCTTACTTAGGTAGGTAAATGTATTTTGTCTTGTTTTCCTGCAAAGCAATGCAATGCAAACTTGCAATCACCTATGAGCTCCACCAGAAGAGTCAGGAGCTAAAGCTAACCCAAAGTAAATTTTGACAAAAAATGTTTACGTGTGTTCAGGCCAAGCTAGTTTTCAGAATGAATCTTTTATTGTAATAGCTCATGTTGACTGAACTAACTCAACTCACCTGGGATGGGAATATTGTGCCTACATAAGTATATCTGTATCTGTGCACAAGCAGAGAGATGGAGATTCAGTAAGTAGATTTAGTTAGGTACTTACCCTTAGCTACGTATAGCTCTAATAATGTCTATCTACTCTGCTCTACTATTCTAATGGGAAAATGTAATCTCTACGGAATGTATGTTTAGTCTCTAGAAAGAAGATAAAACAATTTTATTGCATGTTCAGATAGGGACTGGCTCCTTTTCTTTGTGTGATTTAGTTACTGGACAGACTTGTGGCGATTGCTTTGGAATTTATGTCATTATTCCTCCATTCATTTTAATTTTAAACTGATGTGATGGGAGGAAATGAGAGTAACAACAAGACAGCATTCCAAGTAAATAGTCGCCAGGCTAGAGACATTGTTATTCCAAATATTAGTACCGCTGCAATCCATTTATTGCTATTTTCCCATCATGTCCTCATCACATTTTGCTTTGTCGCATTGGGATTTGCCAAAAACTGCAAACGATATGCAATTTTTGTATTGATAACTTCGAGCTAAATTTTTATCATAGCTTTAGTGATTAGATCACGTAATTTATGTGTAACAAGAGCTATACCGTTCATGATAGCATACCTATCGTTAGATAAATACAATGCCAATAAGGTTTTGCGTAGAATGACACGTGTATAAACAGATCATATTGTGATTATTCATAAAGAGCCCCCACGAAAATTGCCAAAATATGCATTCAAAATTACATTTATGACCTACTATAGTAGGTTACATTATGTTAAGATAAGTATAATATAATGTAAACACAAGAATTGCCTACATTTTTTACTTTTTATGGGCTTTAGCTCAAGGTCTCGTTAAAGTCAAAATATTCTAAATAGCAAAATTGTTCACAGTATCTAAGTAAGGAAGCATTGTAACATTACATTGGTGTGCCATACAGGGCTTTACATTTATTGACAATTACATTCAGTAACATAGCTGAATTTGGTAGAAAATATGATTTACAAAGTATTCAATGTTCAAACATGTTGCAAATTCATGCGAATGCCCTGAATTTTGCGAAATTGCAGATACAAATTGGTCAATTTCGCGTAGGCAATACTCGTAGATCAAATTTTCGTTCTCCACAAATAAAAATTATTGTAACAATTAAACTACTATGCAAAAAAGAGTGAGTTTGCAGTTTGCTTGCTTTGTATCAGTTTTCAGTTCTGAAGATTATGTAGCAAATAGTACTCTGTAATATTGGAAAGGATCTTTACTCTTTACCACCCTGTATGAATTTTAGATACGGATATTGCTAATAAATTAGATGTGTATATCTTTTCATGCTTGTGAGACTTACTGTTTGCAGAATGGGAACAAATTGAGTTTTCTTGTTAGCGATTTCAACAAAAACAGTTAACAAGAAAATGCAATGATTTTTTCTCAATTTCTATATATTTGTGTAGGGATTAGGGATGTACCTAGGTAGGTAGGTTATACGTTTGTTCGTATCGTAAAATTATTGTTGAATGGATTCCTGATATCAGACGCATCCCGAGCACTTACACATGCTCGGTATGCTTCAGCGGCATCGCGAGCACCCCATCATATTTTCCGAAAACCCCAAGTTCGAATCGAATATTACGCTTAGTAGTGTAAAGTCCTAACATGCATTAATATGATTCGGTCTGAATTCTCAACTTGGGATTTTCGGAAAGCATAGTGGGGTGCTTACTAAGTAACTCGGGCATTGCGAGCACGTGCATGTGCTCAGGCTGCCGTCAGATATTCCTGATGGACTCAATTTGAAGTGTAGATTAAGTTTATTGAGTTATATAATTTGGGGAATTCGTAATTCTTATTGGACTTTGATATATTCTTTATGGCTGATTTTTGTTTCGATATTGTGCAACTGTTGCATATGAAATATAACTATTTTGCTGAATTTGATTGAATTTAGATCATATCGTACATCTCCGGAAGGAAACTTTGGCTCCCAGGCTAATGCATTGATAGTTATTACACGTTGAGTTCACTCGAGTTCACTTTAGAGTGTGTACTGTACTATACAGTGAAACATCCGTAGGTATGTAAACATTTTGTGAATGTTTTAATAAAAAAATCTCGTACTTAAGTACACAGAATACCTACGTTTCAATATTTCAATACTAATCCAATTGATTACATGATTTTCTAGGTGTTTTTCATGTAAAACGAGATTCTCCTGTAGCAACATTCATTTTATCTCACTAGAGCTACAGCTTGATATTCTTAACAAGGCTGGCACTTCCCATTTCTTTCAAGTTATTGAATAATGAACATGAACCTGTAACATGTAAACCGTAAACTGTTATGCTACAGCTAGAATTGAGGTCTTCTTGTTAGTAATTTGTAATTATTGGAAAATGACTGATTGTGATTAGAAGGCTGATTCAATCAGGTGAAGTGGATTTAGTTAAGTACTTACAGTCAAGTAACGCCTGCTCAACTATGCTTAGAGGATAACGATAAAAATTTGGGAACTTATAGGTGTCGATATGAAACCACTGCATATTTACCAACCGTCATGGATATGGCTATTTGATATTAACTTTACACAACCCATCAAGATTTTAGGTGGAAAGATACTTGCAAAAAGTGTTGTTCAGTTGAGTTGGGTTGAAAGCTAGGGAATACACTTTTTCATGTATTCGGGAAGGATGGGATGAAGTTATGTAGACTAGGCCTTGTGGTGTGGTGCGATATCATATATTTACTTTATGTACTACAAACACAAACGACTACACTACAGTTATTTGCTTGTTCTTTACTTTCTTATTATTGTAGTATAATCCGTTGAAGAGATAAGTTATATGCAATGCTTTTATAATAAATTATATACTTAACTTTAATGATTTTTTTATTCGCACCTTTCCTCTAGACTGACTATAAGCACGAAAGAACATTAGCCATGAGAAAAATTGGTTTCTGTAGACAAGCAAATTCTTCTTACTTATGTGGAAAAATCGCTGTATGGAAAAGTTTAAAAATCGTTTGTTTGAGCAAAGGTAAAAAAGTGACAGACACTTTGGAATCAAAGACCGTTGTGACACATAACTTCCTTTATTTATTAGTATGAAAATGCACCGCGACAACTATGTAAAAAATTTATTTGATTCACTTTTGCTTTTAGGTAAATAAGGTATTAGTCTATAATGTGATAAAATAATTACATAACTACGCCTACATTGTACTATAGTCAATATAAATAGTAATACTGAATATTTGCATTAGGTATCTTTTTGTTATAGTAAATCAGAAACCATACGATACTATATAGAATGTCATAATAAGAATAAGATCATAATTTAGACAAAGTAAGTAAACATGATTTAGCAATTACTTGCAAATGTCACTATAATTTACAGACAGTGTGTAAAGATGTTATTCGATAAGCTTTTATGGAAGATTTGATTGTTTTGGGAACTGAGATTGAGCAATGTGTCATCCCATCACGAACAGTCTCGTAATTCCCATGTTGAGCTTTTCTGTTGTTCGGTAATTGTAATTGGCAATAAAATGGTTGTAATTGATTTTTAGATAATTAAGTTGATTTGTTTTCTGGATAAAGGACAATGAAAGATAATTTATTGAAAAGATGGAGTTGTACCTGAGTACAAGATATTGTTATATGGAAAGCTTTTTTCCGTGTCCCAAAACCATTAAAGCATTATAGTATGTAGTACTCATTTCTAATGTATTTGCATTTTTTCTTGATGGTTCTTGCCTTCAAACCGTGCATACCTGCCTATAAACTATGATATTTATTAGTATCCCTATAACTATCTTTATGTACGTAATAATCGTTTCCTTTGCCTCTAGATTCTCGTGAGGTGGGCAAAAAGAAGGATTACATATTATACGTAATATAATACAGAGTAGGCATACACTGTAGTGAGTGTGAGTCGTGTATTTCATCTTCATCTCTCCGTTTTTATTTGGTTGATTTTTTATATTCAGTTTTCATTTTGATGGTGGTATACGATACGATGAACTTAGGTATACAAAGGAATGTACATAGCTTTTAGGTATGTACTATTTGGCGTCCGTCTGTACAACTATTTTTGGGGGGTTGAAAGTTGGAAGAGAAAGAATCCACATTACTTGCATAGTTATAGGTAGTTGCTAGTTACTGCTGCGTATTCAGAATAATAGAATACAGGACTACTGCAGAGGTAATAAGTATATGACCTATACAACAAAAAATACAGAGTTTATACACTGCATGCTTATTAACATGTACCTTACCTGGCCTGGGAATCTTTATGTACACAGTCATGTTTAATGTGCTGCGTAGATATCTGTATTTTCAAGTTTTATAGAATTTCTCTAAATTATATAGATTTCTGGCTACTTAAGATGTACGTTTGAAACTAAAATGTGATTTTGAGATTACATTATTATATTTAGCATTAGCAGATTATAAATTAGAACACAGTATCTGTGAGTCTTGACTAAACAGTGGAGTTCAGTATTATAGCCATAGTCATGTCTCGTTAGTTAATAATAATATTTGCGTGTCTGGGTTATCGTAAACGTTGAAAAAGATTTCTCTATACATATAATAACTGTGACTTTAACGTATGGAATTGTGTATGTACGCTTGAAATCTTCTTCAGTTTCAGTTGTCCATTCATTCTTCTTCCATTTATTTTGTACAGAATGCGATTGCCTATACGTATGTGTTTGTGTTTATGTACCATTCTATGAACTGAAGTGAATAGTGAAGTACTGGTTTATACTTTACATATGGGGCAAACATTGGTTATATAGAAACAGAGACAAAACAGAGAAGAAGAATTTTTCTGTATCTGTCTCCTCTTTGCTTCGGTCGCTAGTCGGTTTCGGCACAATTGAAGAATTACTTGGACTGGACTTGGATTCTTTCCCTTCTTGTATTATGTATATAGGGCCGATTCAGCCGGTACATGTACTATATGGTATAGCTAACCATTTGTCGATATCTTCAAGGATTTCAATGGAAAATGGGGACTAGAGAATGTTTTGAGCCGTAGCCTAGGTAGGTTCAGTAAATAGGTACGCAGTTTCCTGCTCTAAAGTTGGGTTGGTTGCCCTTTGAGCTTTTGTTCCTTTTTCTATCTATGAAATTTCTTTCAGCATTTCTTTTATCCCTACGTTGCATTGCAATGCATTACTTAGATTCAATACAAAGCTAAAGCTAAACTACCCTCAAATATGTAAGGACATAGACACTGAATCCTACTACCTTCTATATCTCTATATCACCCTATTAAATTACAACATTAGATTTAAAGTATTATTATTGGCACACACTGAAATGCGCTGTAAAAGTATTTTATTCTACTCGTACTACATATTTAGAGTGTGTATGTTACAACAACCTAATGTAGTAGGAAATTACTACGCATTTACTTAGTAGCCTCATAAAGGTGTAGCGTCCCTTCTAGACGAGATTTCCTATCGCAGATGATAATGAAATAGACCCGTGAGTGTGAGTACACAGCTTAGGATCATTTCAGACAATTTTTTGTGTGTAAGGTATATCTGTGTCTGTATACCTAAATAGTTCGTTACGAACGAAGCAGATCAAATCAAATCAGGATCAAATCAAGATTTTAACACTGAGATTTTGAAATACATCTACACAGAGGAACGAGGGTTAGTAGTGAATAGTGAATTGCGTAGCATTGAATTGCATATTTTTACGGATGTCTATCTGACATGGGAGAGAAGTAAATGTAAAATGTAAAGACAACACATACCTTCACATACATTATACTTTAGACTAACGATAAGTAGGTATATTTAATACATGCGTACACAGGGTTGGGTACCTAAGTTAAGTTAAGTATGTAAGTAAGTAACTATAAAACAGTACAATATACACATACCTCTAGATATTGCCTAAAGAGCAAAATGGTTGAAAGTTGAATCATATAAAGTTCTCTCTCGTTCAGTCTCAGGGTTCTCTCTTCAATTGAGTGTAAAATGCAGTTTGTTTTTATAGATTTACTGTAACATATAGGAAAGAGCCGGCTTCAAATGGTTTGGATTACACGATTACACATATGTTGAAGTTGAGTGAGACTGGTTGCTTTGCTTACATTATATATATAGGTAATGAAACTTCATACATTGCTCACATACAGTACAATTAGACAATCCTTCTTCTGACTTGGCCTGTCTATGTCTGTTCTGTTCGGTTCTGTCTGCATACAAATACATTCATTTCATTTCATACATACTACATACCGTGTGTTGTGTTTAGTTGTGTACCTATGCAGACAATGTTTGCAATGCACCTACTTAATGTTCGTATTATATACATCGGTTTACGAATATGTCTTGTTGCTAACATTAATACTAACAGAACGAACCTACTTGTTGGATATGCTGAATAGTCGGTATGTATGAGTATGGTGTTATGCAACGTTATATTAACTATTGGTCTTGTCTATGTGTCAGTCGAGCGCTAGAGTTGGTGTGGGAAGGAGCTACGAACGTTCGTATGTACCATACTGTTATAGTCAGACTCAGACTCTGCTTTACTAAATGAACCATTACGCTTACTTACTTATACAATAAGTATTTACAATACAGTTAATAATAATATTACAAACCTCCTATGATTATCATTATCACATCACTACAAGTACAACAACTACACTCCATTCATCAGCTCATTCGCATTCACACAGTTAATATTTGTCTTTGTGGGGAATCGTGTCTCAGATTTCGATTTTCCTCCTGTCATGAATGAATTAGGTTTGTGAGCTGGGATTGGGAATACACTACACTACCTATACATACAGTGTGCTTTGGTTTGGTTTGTTTGTTGATCTATTGTATTCTTCTTTGTCTCACAAAGTACAAACATATTATCCTCTAGTATGTAAGTTCAACAGTCCAGACAGTGCTGTCTAAGTTAATACTACTTAATACTAATTAAACATTAAGCAGCCTAACTTATTAAGTACAGTACAAGTGCAAAAACATAAAAACGGTGTAATGTACTAAACTTAATTATTGAATGGGTGTATGCTTAATGTGTGTAGAGATTTACTTAAGATTAGCCATAGCTAATTTTTGCTAAATATTGTACAAATGAAGTCTCATGGTTTGGTTTAGTGTGCGTCGTTCCTCAAAGTTAAGAACACAGTTTTCATGTATTTTAAGTATGTACTAATATTTGTATTGGCCAAACTGTTGCTAATGTAAATCTTCAAATATTGAGAAGGCTTAGAATTTAACGAATCCCT
The DNA here is from genome assembly GCA_034694165.1 of Tomocerus mixtus. Lineage (NCBI taxonomy): Eukaryota > Metazoa > Arthropoda > Collembola > Entomobryomorpha > Tomoceridae > Tomocerus > Tomocerus mixtus. The sequence continues at coordinate 24,018 of JAQFYC010000731.1, forward strand.
TCTTAACAGAAAAGTGACAATGAGCTTGACTTAAGTCTTGTGCATTTATTTATTCAACTACTTAGTATTTCACCGACTGTGTTCACCAGTGAAGTGACATTCTTACGTCCCAGTCACTTGTCTTCTATGTTTTCTTTCTCGTGTCATCTTTTTCATAAGTGCCGAGTTGATTTTTCGAACTCGTATCGTATGCAACTAAAAGTGTTCACGATTTCTACGTACCTTTGTGTTCTCCTATTTGTGGTCAGTTAAAGTTCCATTTTCGGGTGAATTTACGCTTAGTTACGTTCCGACTTTCATATGGTTCAAATTGTAAGTTCCAAATTTTTATAAGTTTATACTCTTTAATAACTTTAGAAAATAGCTTCATAGATACAAGGCATATTTTCTATGCTAAAGGGGCTAAAAGATGTAAGAAGTCACATTTTTTAATTAGAACCATGAAATGGAAGAAATTCCTTTATCTGAGGTGTAACAAACTCATATGAATTTTAAACCTTATTGGTGTATATGTACAAATGTAGAGGATTTCTACTGTTTACTGGCATATAGGTAAATACATTAAAGTATGCACTTTATGTGAATAGCACAAGGAAATAAAATGCCTCATTAACTGTGTAGTAAATGTAAGAAGGAGCACCTGTACCAGAAGATATAATATGTAATCTATACTATATTACGTACAAGTGCGTATAAATTCTCTTTTGTGATTTTTATGTACAAATAGCATATATATAGCGGTAAGGAATGCATTGTTGCTGTATGTAAGTAGTACAGTACATATATATTCCTTGAATACACCTAAGTACATATACATAATACTTGCTCATTACTTACTGTCTGCTCAGGTAGACACTAAATAATCACTTGCTTTACATCAATGCACTTGCAATAAACGCTATTGCAATTTTAATACATTCGCTGCATAAAGGAGTCATGCATGTAAAATGCGTGTCATTGTGAGCAAATGAAACTTGGGATTTCTACCTGTGCATCAAGCAAAGGAAGATACGATTTCACATTAAGCTATGTCAGTAAGGAACAATAGAAACTGTTACGTAGTTAGCTAGTACATAGCAGAGAATCGTAAATCGTGGGAGCTTTCTCCAAGTTGATCCCTTTTATAATTCTGCTAAGCACTTTGGCATTGGAATAGTTAATTATTATATTTTATTATGCTGTGAAATGGGATAGTATCATTTATGCAAACTTACTATTTGTTTCAGTACACAAATATCTTGTGCATTATCTTGCAACGTAACTTGTAGGAAACTAACTATAGTCAATTTTATAGCAATTCCTGCATATGCATGGTGGTAGGTTAGTTTTACGTATTTATTACCATTTATGTGCTAATGCATACATTTTTGTATGTTATCTGAGTATTATCTGCAGTTTCCACTCACTCGCCCAGTTGAGCTGCACTGTTGTAAAAAGAATTTACAACTTATATGTGCTATTTCGCTAGTTAGGATTGAGATTACCTTTATTGCATTTACTACTACTAGCTATGTATTAAGTACTTTGCGAGAATTGTGTTTCTTTGTTTTATTCCCAAAGCGTATAGGTTTATTGTGCATCATATAAGTACTTAGGTAATGTATGTTATCAAGTTCCTAGCTATATATGCAAGTACATTTATAATAAGTTGCAAACTAATGTGCAACAGATAGTATGTCATGTTGATATCTCGGAATGCGTATTCAATTTCAACTCAGAGTTGTTGAAGAAGTATACTGCTGATGAGCCCTAAAGATAATGCTTTGCCAGTATCTCTTTTCATAGCGCATACCTCTATGTTAGCGAAAGTAAGAATAATCAGGCGTTGCCTGTAATAACTAAGCAGTTGGCCAGAATTTATCACAAATGGTACAGTTAAGAACATTATCCCATTACTAGATAGCACAAAAGTGGTGGGTACCTGTAATATAGGGACAATATGACAGCAAAATAAACCCTTAACTAAAGTACAAGCTTTAATGGTCTACCGAAAGGTTTATGGATTTTTAACCCAATTTTATCTACGACCATGTTGCTGCTTTAAAGTTTTTAGCGATTGACACTAATACGATTTCATGTCCATTCGCTAGTGTCACAAATAGTTGTCTTTGCTTCGAAAATGTCTGATTATCCGAACTGTCGCTAACATATCCATTCAGGAGGAAGGTTATTGTGATTAGTTAAAGTCGCAAGTTCATGAACAAAGTGCATGTTCTTGGAATTGGACTACAAATAAAACCGACCGGCGACGGCGACCCGTTAAAATGGAAAGCCCATTTAACATTTCTTGGGATTGTCATCGTCATAGACAGCATAGCAGTATAATTAAACAAAGAACTGAGTAATTTTTAAAGTACGTAGCTTTTGCATTCCAATGATTCCAACAACACACTTTTAATGTAAAAAGTGGAGCCCACTTTCTGAATGCATACTATTATGTAATATCGGATAATTTCCTCATGAAATTCATACACATTTAGTACCTTTAGGTATGCAGATGCTTTTCTAGACTCAATCCTTTCATTGTACAGTCTCAACTGTTATTTAGTTTGAAAAGAAAGGTGCAAAGGCAGTTGTTTTTTATGCAAAGAGGATTTCTTATGAATGCTGTAGTTTAACTGTAATGCAATGTGAAGGTATCTGTCACAGTCACGGAGTCGGTCATGGACCGATTTTGAATAGACTAGAAGCATTTGTTGGGCATTGTGTTGTGAAATGGTTGGATGCTACTGTGGTATGTCTGCCAGTCTCTTTTTGATGTGATGTGGTCAGTCTTTCTCAGCGAGGGCTCCGAATCAGTGCATGCCTATTAGATTGCATTTATTGCTGTGTGCTATGTGCACACCTAAAATGGCTTTATATATTTGAGTCCACTGTTGACTATAATTCTGATGTCAGTGTCAGAATTGTGGAGTGTTTGATAACACGACAGAACACAGAGCATCGTACTTTATGTTTGGAACAGGTACATTTACAGGATTACAAATATATACTATTTTTAGTGCACCTAAGCTAAGGTAATTAAAAGTAAATATTATCAGTGAATGCCAGTATATGTATAATAATAATATAGGTAATGCAAATGCGTATTTAACTAACAAAAGTAAGGTAGATTTTGTTACAAGCAATAAGCAAGGCAACCAAGTGTAGAGAAGTTGACGTTTCATTGATTGAACTGGGAATGTTTTAAATAAATACCTTCCCAAGCTACCTATGCATTTAGTTTACATTTAACATTTACATGCCTCCACAAACTCCATATCATACAATACAAGGAATTATACGGATAGCACTAATAAGCAAATGACCCTATGTATTATCATTATCAGTCACACAGAGGACTATGATAAGCTTTGTATATTTCCCGACAGAACCAACATTTTTAACTATGTAGGTAGGTTATCTACAATTCATTGATTACATGAATGTATGAAGCAGGTAGGAATGACAGGACCGACAGGGAGGAGAACACTCTGCCTCTGATGTGGTCCCTCCGTCTGTCAGTATGGTATCTGTATTTATTTTATATTATTGGTCTACCAGGCCCAGCAAGCCCAAGGATTGGATTAAGTATGCCGTTTGTATGAGTTTAGTTTAGTTGTTAGTGAATGCACTAAATAAAAAAAGTTAAAGGATGATGTTAATGTTCTATGTGATGCTGATGCCTGAATATTTTAAGTTACCTAAATGCCTAAATAACTAACGCGTACTCATCATATAATAATATGGAACAACATCACATTCACATCAGACTAGATTCACTCACTTGGCGTTTTGTTCATAAAATTATATATCCGCGTATGAAACTAACTCAAAAGTTTCTTACATACTTGCTAAGGAGCAGTTAGACGGCTGGGGATAGTGGCCTGGTAATAAAGACAGTGAGAGAGAGGCATATTCTCCTTATAAATTAGTTATTTACGCACACCATGAAGTTATATTATGCTGTAGGCTACAGAAGAACACTACATCAAGGTTTTAATGGTATTTTAGCTTAAGAAATGGTTGCCCTTTTGTTAGTAGGGTGGTTTGGTTGATGTTCAAGAAGTTCTACTTACTCTAATGTAAGAATCTTTCCAGGGAGCTTGCCTATGTAGACTGGAAAAGGCAAAAATGTTGATTTAATTTTTCCTTTAGTCGCTGTAACCAAGAATACAATAGAATGTATGGAATTCCTTTCTTATTAAATGCTATTGAACGGTAGAACAACTAAATATATAGTAAGGGAAGAGCAGCTTTGCTTAGACGAATGTTATACGATAATGTATATATAGTTTGGATTGGATCTTCTTTTCAGTGTTTCAATTCCTTCGCTGCATGAAATACTGTCTAGATGGACAAAAGATGCATGAAATGCGTACACAAATGTGTAGGAAAAAATCTGTTTTTAAGTAAGTAGATGAGTTTCCTTTATCTGAGTCCTTTTTAAAAGAAGTATCTAAATATAATCATTTAACAGTGCATTTTGTGCATGGCTAGGTTGTACTTGTACTGGATATTTGTAGTAAAGTATATATGCCCGTACACTGTTCTTTATCTAGTTTTATGTATAACAAGTTTGGGAATGCATATAATAATGCAGTGTTACTTACACTTACACTAAATGTAGTTAGTTGTGTTTCTTTCTTGAGATGTGATGCTGTTCTGTCTGTCTGTTGACTGTGAAGTTAAAGTGAGTGAATCCTATAAACCTGCCTTTTCTCTTTTAAATATAATAATATTCCTTAGTTTACTCATCTTGTGTTCTGATGGTATGTGATGTGAGTTTCCCAAATCTTTGGTTTGCTTACTTATAGTTAGTTGAAGCTTAAACTAGTGATCATAGTGATGTGAGGTTCACTGAACGAATGGATGACGGAACGCCGAGATTTTAGATTAGAAATCTCCATCCCTCTACATACTTACTAAACTAACTACACAAATACAATACAATACCTACAGCATACCGGGCCATCCTAAACCAAAGCAAAGTAGAGACCCATCTTAAGACGGAGAAGAGAATAAAATGGTCTTCTTATGAACCACTCTACTATAATAAACCTAAGATGCATCTAGGTAGTACAGTACAATACCATTATACATTGTATTTTGTATAATAAAGGTATGCTGGCTGATGTACTAATGATCCAAGATAGATACTCTACCTTTTAGCCCAAGAATTTCTTTTGTAATGTGCATACTGAGATAATACAAAAAATGTAAATGGTTTCATCTGTATCTTCGTACTTACTTAAGAAATACCAAATCGAGTAGAGGTGTAGGTATGTATGTACATCGTACTACGTTCATGTCACTGATGTCACACTGCGGTAGCTTTAAGTTTGTGAAGATATGTTTGTAAATGAGACTACGTACATAATATCTACATACCTAGATGTGATTTGTGAACTATTTATAAATTCAATTGATTCCGTTATTAGTACTTTATCTTTTACTTAGGTATTTATTCAACATTTCCTTCATTCATTTACACAATGTACATATTTTTATATCTCAACGCAGATAGTAGGATGTATATGACAGCACTACGCAACTACTGTGCAGGGCAGGGCAAGGTTCAATGCTTTCACGCTTTAAGCTATTCTTGTTATAAAGATAATTTGAATAGTTAAGTAATTCTCACTACCTCTGTAGAATTTACGTTGTGCGACACTTGCTATGTAAGTACATAATGTGGATTACATAAAGACGGTTTACCAATTAATGTTTTTGGCTGCCAAAGTCATCGAAATACCCGTCAAAGGGAATTTCACATAAAATCGGAGTTTAAGTGGTGTAGGCTCTATAAATATAGGATGCTTTAAGGTTGATGCTGTTTTTCATCTCCGGAGTTCAATGTAAGAGTTTCTACTGCACTATTTCTACCGCTTGCTTATATCATCGTATATCTACTAGGATAGAGTTTCATGAAAATGGCTTTAGGTTTACATGAAAACAAAGATGATGGCTTCGGGCATGATGCAAATCGCTTTTGCTAGTCTGTGTTTGTGCCACAGTTTGTGTCGCTGCATAGGAATCGTTTCTGGAGTGATTTTTTGAGATTTGTTCAGTTTTTTTATTAGAATTTTTGTAAAACTGAATTCTACAGTACTTTTTATTTAGTTGTTTACAATCTAATTTATTAAATGATGCTCCTGATATTATTGTGTTCTTGTTCTTCACAAAATTGTACGAAATTTAAAAGGAAGCGCATGGCTTGTTTCTGGAAGGAAGGCTGTACTACATTGCTTTAGCATTGATAAATCTTGATAGGAATTCCCGAGAAATGTGACGGGGTATTTTATTAGGATTTGGGAATAAAGAGCTGAAAGTAAGTGCCATGCCAGTTTATCAACTTAGAAATGGCCAAAAGAGAGATGGTAGACAGAGTGACGACTCTCTGATAGATTTAGTTAGTAAGGAAGAGTTGTTGCTGTCGGTCGGTCTTTCCTGCTAATAATTTTGCTACTTGCTAATATCTTAACAATGGTAAACTAAAACTACTAAAGATTTCTACGGTGTAGGTCAAAGAGTTCGAAATATTAAAGTGTCCATTTACTTAGTTTACGTAAATTACGTTTATATCGAATTAGTAAACTAATTTTGTGAACTTTTGTTACGTATTTCTAGACTGAGAGAGTGAAGAGACTTGACGGAGAAAGAGATAGAGACGTAAGGCTACCAGAGGGTGTCAAGAGAAGAAAAAATGTGGATGAAAACTGGAGATTGACTGAATTCGGTGGAAATTTTGGGGACATTCGTCGGTCGGCAATCAGCATAATTGTGTCGGATTGCTCGTCCCTTATGTCAAGTGAACCTCCACCGCAGGACGAGACTATGAGAACTGAGCTCCAACCTGACCTTCCAACCCCGACCTTTGCAGCCCCGCATGCTACAGTTTATAAGGAAGAGACGGTCATAGGAAATGGTATGTATAATGTGTACTTATAATTTAAGAATTAGATCAATATATTTGCATGCATCCGTACAGGTCAAATGTACATCTTTACTTGTTATTTGTTGTTGTACATCATTTTGGAAAGATATACTAGTTTCATGAATTACTGTAGAGACAATTCTTAAGAACTCTGATATGCACATCTTTGTTCACATAATTTACGTAAAAATTGTGTATGATAAGTGTGGATAAGTCAGATGTAGCTATGTGTGTTTTGATGTAATTTATGTAATTTCGCTGTATTTAGTCTCATTACATGTTATAATCGTTCAATTTTCCAAAAAACAACAACAATTATTTAACATTTTGCTTGAATGAATATTATTCCCTATAAAGGATGTACATTGTGCACACTAAACGGTTTAAAATAAGCTTGAATTGACCTGAGATGTGTTAAATTCTGACTAAGCCTTTGGATTTTATAGGAGCGTACGGGACGGTATACAAAGCCAAAGATATCAACAACCCAGATGATTTCGTAGCCCTGAAGAAAGTGCGAATTCCCTTAAACGAAGATGGGGTGCCCGTATCCATTCTACGGGAAATCGCACTGGTTCGTCAGTTGGAGAGATTTCAACATCCTAATATTGTCCGCTTTTTAGATGTATGTCATGGACCAAGACAAGGAAATGACCAAAGTTTCCTTCTATTTCTTGTATTCGAGTTCGTAGAAATGGATTTGTTGAAGTTCATCCAGACCTGTAAAGATGAACTTACCGCACCGAAAGTAAAGGTAAGAAAGATTACCGTTTTAAATAACAGTTTACTTTTTCATATATAACGACAGCGACAGCTACATATATGACACTAATATTTGTTGAATAAGTATGTTGCAATTGACCCTATAAAGTAAGATATATTTCATGTAGCCATTTTATTATTTTGCAGGATATACTTTTTCAAATCTTATGTGGAGTAGATTTTTTGCATAGTCAGCGTATCGTTCATAGAGATTTGAAACCTCAAAACCTACTGATTTCTAAAACCGGTCAAATAAAACTAGCTGATTTTGGTCTAGCAAAAATCTATGATTTCACCATGAGATTAACAAGCGTGGTAAGTACCATAACTTCAATTAACATGAAAAAGTCTCATTTCCCTGCGGAATTTTATGTAATGTGTGTGTTAAGCAATGCAATTTGTAAACCAACAGGTGGTAACATTGTGGTATCGCTCACCTGAAGTCTTGCTAGGATGTCCTTATGGAAGTGCTGTAGATTTATGGTCTGTAGGCTGTATATTTGCCGAACTGTTCAAAAAGAGAGCTCTGTTTCCTGGAGAATCTGAGCGAGATCAATTGGATAAAATTTTCGAGTAAGTTGACTCTGAATACCTTTCACCACTTAACAATGTGATTTACGCACAGCCATATGAATGTTAATAGCAAAGGTCAACCTTTCGGCGTAAAGAATTTTAGACAATTTTTAAAGGGTACATGAAAACTTGGGTCGTTTAGTGGTAAATTGTCTTCCACTAAAATTGCTTACAGTCAAAGAAAACAGGTTCTCAACTCTTTCCTCTCACAGAAGTCCAAAGTCATTAGAATTTTACAGACATTGTTTACAGACAAGAAAATAGTCAGTTTAGGAGAGGCTATAATTTTCGCCGTTTTACGTAAAACATCAATTGTTCAGTGCACAACTGAATATTTTATTACGCCACATATGATGCAACAGGAACTGTGCACATTAATGTTATACTGAAAGAGAACATTATACTTGTACAGGTGATTTGCCACAAAGTAAACTCATCTTACCATTCAGATTCTTAAATGCTAAATGCTAGCTCTAAAATTTAATAACGGGTTACTTAAATGTAGTAGAGTAGATTTACATACAAAGTAAAATGTTGCTGGACGATGCTGATGTTTTGTTATCTCATCACTCATTACCCTTGACAAGAAGGAAAACATTGAAAAGAGTGTCAAAACATTTCCAACATGCCGCTTGATATATGTACAAAGGCCATGACCACCCTGACTTTGTAGATCATTTTCCTTGGTGGCCCGTGTATGTATATGTTGAACTGCATGCAAAAATGTTTTAAAATCCCATTCCACACCGTGAGATCGAGAACATCTTTAAAAATCGTCTTCTGGTATCTATAAACTCTTAAAGCGTGAGCAGTTACTTGTGTAAGAGAAAGTTAGATGACTCCTGTGAAATTATTAATTAGATTCATGACCAAGCTGTTGCTAATTACCATGCAGTAACTATTATTCTGAATAAATTAGTGTCTATCCCGATTGAAATGAATCCTTTTCTAATGACAATGTGAACTTAATGCATAATAATTTAGCATATTGAATTGAAATTTCATTTTTAATTGCAGTGTAATCGGAACTCCGACCGTTGAAGATTGGCCTAGCAATTCCAGGGTGTTGCCACACTCCTTTCCTCCACGTCCGAGTCGAAATCTCGAACTCGTCGTTCCAGGCATAAGTACAGAAGGGAGAGATCTGCTCTCTCGTTTACTGGCTTTTACGTCAAGCCAGCGAATAAGCGCACATGAAGCTCTTCAGCACCCTTACTTCGAAGGACTTGAAATCCCACCTATAGCAATTAGCGAATCATTGGTCGAAAGCCCCCTGAATAAGACTCTAAATACTTCAACATCACCTGACGATTCAGGCTACTCTTCCATGTACTCGCACTGACATAAGCAGATATTTAATCCCTTCCAATGGCTTGGGTCATAATTCATTTGCAAATCGTATATAGGCAGAGCAAAAGATTATCATGTCATAAAGGGGATTAATTTCGCAACTCCAATGGGTACTGGTTGATTATATTCTACGATTTGGACACGGCTAATCCGAATCTAAATCTCGGAATGATTTTCTAACTTCCAATCGCACGTTTTTGTGGTACTTTTTTGTTTTTTAATTACGATCATTAGATATACTACTCAGTGAACTGATTTGTGACATTGAAATACTAAAAATAATTAGCGGTTCGATTTTTATCATGCTTGCTTTCGTCAGACCCAAGCTAATTATTATGTAACCTAACTATTACCTAAATACAATTGAATGTGTAATAACCTGTTATTTATTTATCAGTTATTACGATTGAAGGCTGAACTACGTTTTTCGTTAGCTCATTCGCTCGAACAGTTTTTATTCCGTTTTAAAGTCGATGTAACTCTAGCCTAATTCGTAAAAGCGACATAAATTTACCCACGGTGAAAAGCATTAATAAGTCAAACAGGATACAGTACAGAGATTTCTAAATACCTCCATTGCTATTACTGATGCACTATTATATTGTAAATTATTATTTGTTTAATTATGATGCTGTACACAATAGCATGCTTTCACTTATAGAACATCTAGTCTGTCGATTACTTATAAACGTTTTCTAAATGAGAAGCTTGGCTATTAGTAGATTTAACTGATGAAGAGCTCCGCTCCGTAACATTAGGAAATCCATAATAATTTGAAATGCACTGATTATTAGAAAAGGTACCGTTTTGCAAGTTAGGTAGTTTTTGAAATGATCGGGTTTCAATTATTTGTTTGCCTAAAGTAACTAATATATTTATATAATACTTACCTACTAATAAGTACTACCTACAGAACAGACATAATATTATGATAACGCATCCTATTATGATTAAGCTACAACCTAGCTAAATATTTTTTGGTGAAAATATGGAGTGACAAGCGCTGTCTCCACTACTATAGCTACTATGCTAATAACTTGGATGTGTCAGAGTCGAGCATTAACCTGGAGAAAATGCAAAAATATATCTTGAAATAATATTCCGTACTGTACTACTATATAAAAGTGCTCTCCAGCTCAGTGATGTCTTTGATGACGAACATGATGATACGCTTATTAGATTAATGATGACCTAAAAGGCTACCTGATACTAATGTATTTATACATTATTAAATATTTAATTATAAAAAGTTATTTTAGTGGTAATCCTGCGGAAACAGAGAGGTTAATAATGCTATGCTCAGCGATGAATTCTTTTGCAAAGAATTTCGAATATTATGGACTGGTTTGGTTAATACTGCGATATGAATGAATATAATAGTTATTTATAGCATACCTAAAAATACATAGTACATACGATATAGAATTCAGAATTCAGATTACACAAGGCGCAGGGGAATAGTGTTTTATTTACAATAATTTAGTTCTAGTTCGGTTTGCAATTGTAAACCAAGCCTAAATCAAGAATCTAACATATCATTAGAATAACTACATACATCACTTAATAATTACCGTAACGCGTTAATTAAATGATATTGCTATACTAGTGCCTTAACAATAATAATTAAATAAATAAGTATATTATAAATCTAACATTGGTTTATACATAATATTATGGTAATGTAGGAAATATTTGCTACAACTACTACAATAGACAGGTGTGGCAATCACTTCTAACTTCAAAACATTTTACAAATATCGATCTAGGCTCTGCACAAAGGAATTCAATATACTTTTCGAAAAAATCTGTACTGTACTATACTGTATAGTATATTCTCACTTGTTATCGTAAACCAAGAAGTGCCTCATTTAAGTCTGTTAATTACATTGTTCCCAATAAACATTCTTTATTCTTATTTAGATAAGTAACTGTACTGCATTTAAGTATACATACCAAAATACAGGAGTAATATTTATATACAAAAATACTGGTAATTCAAAGTGTTCTTTGTTTCATTCGTTCACATAATTATACCTATATGAATATGAATTCATGTCATAACAATAATTTTGTCCGTCTTATGTAACTATTACCTTTATACACATGTTTGCATTATGATATTTGGTATCATTATGAGTTACTTTACTGTGTTCAGTAATCTTATATGATACATTATTAGTACACTTCACAGCTTCTATTACATTGCCACTTTGTCATAATACCCAATTATAATAACAAAAACTATGTAATACTAGCAATATAAACATAGTATCTGAAAACCATATCAATTCACTTTGTATTTAAGTTAGTCCGAGTTGTTCAACGAATTTATATCAGGGATTTATTTAAGATAATTTAATGAATCAAGATTACAATTAGGTTTACTTTAAGCTTTAGGTTATATTACTTATTAATTCTTCTGGTTAATATATTGTAGTTTATCGTGCAGAGAATAGTAATAGAATAAAAAATGTAATTGTATGTATAAGATTAATTTTGAAGAAACTTATTGTGATGAAGCGCGTTGACGTGCATTGTACTGTTCTATATATAATAGTAATTAGTTCACACGGCTGCAAGTACACATTGTTACGTACCTAGATGTGAATGAAAAAGATAGTAAATTTTCCGTAAAATTAGATAAATAAGAATAATTTAATGCAACACACCACAACCGACACCCTACCTGTATATAGAAATCAAATCAATTATTACCTAAGTATTGCTACTTTAGTTAACCAATAGGATAATGTTGTGACTGAGTTGTTAAAAATCATGGAGAGAATCAATGATGCTGAAACATAATGTAAATTGGCTTTAACTACAAATATATTTATTCATAAACTTAATTGGCCTGAGGAAATAATTATTGTAAAAGTGCGTTTCTTAAATCGAAATAACATGCTTGATTTCCACATATTTTTCTCTAATTTCTAAAATTGAAATGTTAGCTTAAATACAAATGTCAGTGTCAGAGATTCTCTTCCTGTGCCTACCTACCCTTTAACCTAAGTACTTATAATTTATTAGGAAGGAAGTGTGAATTAAAATGTATTGTTTGTATAATAAGTTAATGCGACTACCTAATTCAATTTCCTACACTTTGGTATTATCAAAATGGAAAGTGCATTTTAAATGATTGTATTATTAGTATTACAACACAACCGCATACGTATATGCGGTATATTATGTATAAGAAGGATTACAGTGAAGTTAACGTCCATTGACGTCTTGGTTGGTTTTCGGATAACGGACCAGTCGTTCATTGGTAACTTATGTGTGAAGTGAGGATGAATGCTCTGAATAACTATTACTTACTAAAATTAAGTTTAGTTTAATTTGCATGTAAAAATACTAGGTATGTACATATGTTCCAGTTCCCGGCGTATGTATTTAATGTTATGTACGGAAAAGGATGTAGACAGCTTTTTTGTGTCTGTTGTCCTATTCCTTTGTCTACCAGCGTTTGTTCAACGTGTACATAAATATATTATTATGACCATGATATGAAAATAATACAACCCGTCTTTGTCATTTCTTTATCATAATAACCATAGTCATCGAAGTCATCATTCATAATAAGTACATTTCTCTTTGGATTGCAGTATTTGTAAGTATTTATTGTATTAAAATTATGTATGTTCTACAATCAGTCTGCGATTCAGATAAAGGTACATACTACATACCTATGATTAGTGAAGAACAAGGTTACATGCACGGGGATATTGTTGGAGAAAGTATTCCTGCAAACTTTCTCTGCTTTCACCATAAATAGTACAAATCTAATGGGCCATTCCATGTTAGTGAAGCATTTTTCTGTGGTAAGTATCTCATAACTGTGATAACATCAGTTTGTTTCTTTTGGTCTGTATTGTGCTGCAAAAATGTGTTTTTTCCAACAAAATAGTACGCAAATTAAAACCATTTTATGTATATATGTGTGTATGTGTACATTTATGCATATAGCACTGGTAAGCTGACTGTGAATACTCGCTTAAATGAGACGTTGAGTCCAAGATTTATTCTCATTAGCGTCTCCTATGTAGTTTCTGAAATACAAAAATTCCGAGGCTAAAATCAGAAATCTGTATTTTCTAGATAGTTTATTTCTAAGTCAGATATTTCCCAAAATTACAAGTTGCGACTTGTGACCATTCCTCGTATGGAATTTGTACAGATAACTATAAGGAACTTAATCGTTACTGTACCTGTCAGTAACTAAGGTAATTTAACTGCTATGTTGGTCTCAGAAACACAAACGTAATGAACACTGCTATTTTGGAAGGATCTTACATCTATTAACCTTGGGAATCATCTAGGAAAAACTAATTTATTCGGATACTACTACTAACTGGATTGGGACAGAATAGATACACTACATATTTAAATTAACCTTATTCATTTGACGAAACAAAACTGAAAATCTAGCTGATTTAAAATGGAAAGTCTGGAATTGGATGATATAGAATTAAATCGTCTATACGATTTAGTCTTGGCTCGCTCTGCAATTGTCAGCGAAATTGGCGATGGACAAGGAAACTGTCATATTAACATGGCGGAAATATTCACAATGGGTATCTAAATAATAATATACGTTCATTTTTTATTGCCAATTGTTGGATAGAATGTAGAATTAGAAAGATTGCTAGAAGTATGAAATACACATTGTTATGGCACACGGATAGTACGCATACAGTGTACTAATCAGTACTTTCGTACCCCTACTACTTACCCTTGGCCGTATATTGTGAGATAAGTATTACATGCATAGATCTTATAATCTATTTACTCTGTACTAGAAATTGCAGAATAAAATTATGCAATTAGTTTAGAGAAAAAACTTAGCAAACATAGCACATGCAGAAATTGTGAGATTTACTAAATACGTATTACTAATAAGATGGGTCGGTAACTGAAATAAATAAGACAGATCAGAATTTATGTTATTCCAACACAGGATTAGGCCAAGGGACCAAACCTGTATGCTCAAAATAAAATATCAGTTGTATTACATTTAAATAATAGTATTTTCTTTTTATAGCCTCAATTGAGGAAGATGATAGTGAAGATCATTTGCCCGACACGCAAATTCCATTAGTAAAACAAACAAAGTACGCTTGGCTGCCAGTTCCATGCATACGAAATAAAAATTGGAGACTAAAGAAAACGGGAAGTATTCAAGCAAACACAAGCACAGCGTATACAGAGCCTTGTAATTTCTTTCGCTGTCCGACTGAGGTACATATGCATAATGCCGTACTGTTCACTTAAAATACAAATAGGAGAAAGTAAATATGTGCTTTCTCCTCATCAACATTTCATGCGATGAACATACGTATCATACCATAGTAATACTAAATAACAGTTATAATAGTAGCTGTTTTGCATCTGCATCATCATGTGCATGAAAAAAAAGAACACATAACTATTACTTTCTACTTTATCTAACATAACCTTAAATACATGTGTAAGCTTTCACTACCTTTCTCCGTGTACACACTTCCATAGTGTACGTATGGTGAAGTACTTACAGACAAAATTGCGTACACGTATTTAAAGTACATATCTGCTTTGTATGTATGTATTCCTATTTTAAGAATGATATCGGTGAAATGAAAAATTAAAATAATAATAATAATAATTGTTTTCAGGTTCGTATAAAAATATTTAGTTTCCTGACGCAGTCAGAAGCGATAATCAGTCGTGCTGTGTGCTCAATATGGAAAGTAGAAATAGATATGGAAGTTTTATCAGTGAACACAACACTGAGCAAATCCAAAGTTAAAAGATATATGAAGTTAACAAGAAGGCAGGAGTTTAAAATCAATGTAAATCATTATAATTTACAAGACTTCGAAAACTCTTGTAAAAGAAAAGCTTTAAAATATTTGCCATCACCACGAAGTTTGAGTATTGCTGGTTGTATCTCTCCCAAGAATTTTAGAAGACTCGTCAGAACTTGGAGAGATATTCGGTCACTTTCTTTTGGAGCCGAATCCTTGGCAATTAATCTTTTATTTTGGAATTGGACAGCTAAGTGTCCCATGGAATATTTTCCTAAACTAGAATCACTGGAGATCGTAGTGGATCGAGCGCTGCTGGAGCTCAATGAATTTGTTCCAAGAACACTACGCTACAATTTAGACTCTCTTCTGCTAAGTCCATATGATAATCTAAAAGCAATACTATTTCACATGGTAAATGTTGGTCACCATTATCCGTGTGCATTTCTCGCTCCAATTCTCATGTTCATTGGACGAAACTGTAAAAGTATAAAAGAAATAGACATCATTTTCCACACTGGAGTAGAATCCGATGGACATGGTCCGACTCCGATACATTTACATGCTCCAGCTAATTTTTCCCCAGTACTCGATGAGCTGTATGTTCACGGCGAAGCAAATTTACTCAAACTAAAAGAATGTCAACTCAATAAACTCAAACTTCATATCCCCAGTATAGACGGTTGTAGGACTAAATCTGGTATATGTAACTACTTCAGAACGATCATCGAAGGCCAGGGTCAATTGAAAGAATTGACATTGGAAACCGATAATGGAATTTCTGTAGATTTTTTTGTCAATTTACTTTCTCGTAAGGACAATACAAGAATGTTGACCATCTTGGATGTAACCCTTAAAGAAGAACATTTTTTGCAGAGAAATAGAAGGCGTCCTCAAGAAGGGCTGAAACCTTTCAATTTTGCTGTGTTTTCATCTTGTGTCTCCCTGAAATCATTACGCTTGAAACGATTAGGACTGATAAATAATACGATATTACCACATATCCGTGGTACTGAAAATTTACCAGCGACGATAGAAAAACTTTTTCTTTCTAAACTTAATATGTGCTGGGAAGACCTGCATGGAATAGTAAAAGGGCTTCAGAATCTTCAGTGTCTCTTTATAGATCGTTGTGATTTACTAGGAAATGTTTGGAAAACGGAAGAACTGATATCTAGAACTCTGATTGACATTTGCTTTCACAATTCGCTGAAATTCTTCAGTTTATCGCCCTTACGAAGAAATTCTCTACACGAAGTATGTCTGCGCCTTAGCCAAGGGGAAGAAACGTCGTTTGCATTAACTAAATTAGGTTGGCGATGGTTCTTAATTGTTAGAGAACTTGGATCCGTCCATTCTAGAAGATTAATCTTCCATAAAGGAAAGGAATATTGCAAGCAAGTATGGTTTGAAACTTATGTTTTTGAAAGAAGTCGCTACTAGAATATATTGTTTTTTATACAGAGTTAGGTATTATTCCTAAATTAATAAGTATTAGCCACACAAACACAATTTTTCAGTCAATCAATTACAGTTCAGCTTTTAATACACATAACAATATTGTAAAATGACATATAGATATAATATACGTCTATTAAAAATTGTAAATATTAAATTCACTTTCATTTAAGAGTACCAGCATAAGTAAAGGAACTAAATTTTAGTATTAAAACTTAACAATAAAAATCAGAATTAAAGCCAATGCAAAGGTACCTACATTTGCCTGCACGAAATATTATATTTATTTGCCAGCTCCAGTCAATGAGTTGTCAGTCAGCTAGCTTAATGATTGTAGTAAGTAAAATCTTAACTAAAAACGTTCATCCAGTAAGATGTGCCTCATTCAGTAGACCAACCTTCCAAAACGATTCCTTTAACCGGTCCTGTAATAAAAGCCAATGTAACATTGTAAGACCAACCAAACCCATATGTTCAAACCAAAAACATTTTAATTTCTACTATGGACTCTGATATGTATTTATCATAACTAAACCGAAACATTCATTTACTTACATAGTTCTCTGACGTCATCTTGACGTATGTATCATAAATCCAATTGATTACTTCATTAGTCGACGGTAGGCTAGTACTTTGTCCAGAACGATTTTCCTTCAAATAGTTCAGCCAGTGTTCCTCCATTGATTTCTACAAAACATTTAAACATATTAAGTAATTAACATTTAGAAAAGTGAAAGATTGCTGAACAAAGGTTTACGGTTGCCCAGATATTTAATTTGAAACTAATAAAACTATAATAAAATAGTAACATGGGTTGCAATGAGTAAGCATAGCGATTTATTAAACACGCATTAAAATTAGCTCACTAAGAATGCAACTTTGACGAACACCCCCAAAGGCTGCAGTTTGCAAGCCGCTCCTTCAGGAAAAATTTCCGTGTTAACAGAGAGTGCTTCAAACTGTTCCGAAACCAAACGATGCTGATCGTAAGAATCCAATAGGAGTAAACTTGGAGGACCATAGGGGACATTTGGTATCCAAACCGTATCCATCCATTTTCTCAATACAATTTGTGTTGGTTCTGTTGTATCGCTGTAGAAAACTACAACAGGTTTGTCTGTCAATATGAATGCTCTATTATTCACATTATTCTTGTCATCCTTTAATAGAATCATCGGAGGTAGTAAAAAGCCACTTGCGGTCAGAGCTAGTATAACGGTCACATCACAGTTTTTGACTGTGATTTTTCTAGCCCTGGGCATCTTCATTTCGGAAACATCTTCGTCAGCGTTTGTTGCTGGAGGAAAGAAACTCAGTGGCTGTGAAGAATGAATGTTGTTACAACCGGTGGCAGAGAAGCTTAATGGAATCTCGTCCAGACAGCCAATTCTATTCAGAGGGAATCCAGGAATGACATTGTTCCTCAGTCTCATAAGGTATTCTTCGACTTTGTTTTGTAGAACGGGAGGCAAGTCGTCTTCGAAGAAGCCATCCCAGTTGACAAAGAGATGATGTCTTTTAAAAAATCTCATCGCCCAGCCTTTGGACGCTTTAAAATTGGTTTTGTACTTTGTGACTATTGTTTGAGCGTACTTCTGAAGGTCGGCATACGACACTTGAATGTTGTTGTCGTATTGCTGAAGTAGCCAAACGAGAATCGCTGGATCTGTATCGCCGTGAGGATCTGAATTCAGTTGAAATCGCTCGGTCCAGCGTCTGTACCATCCATAAGAGCACTGTATTTTTGTATAGCCCTTTTCCCTATAAGTATTAAATTTATCATTTTATCAGGTTTTTGCACAATGAATACAACCAAAACAAAATTTTGAATAAAAGCCATAAAGCATAGCGGACTAGTTTGCAGCACAAACATATGTATGCAAATGCAATAACCTGTACAATTGTCTTGCTTTGTTTCGTATCTGACTACTTGTAGCCTTCGAAGGAAGTAAAGATTGAACCCAATTGTAAACATCGGACTCTATTCCAGCATCCAAAATTTGTTTCAGCCTTCTAGAGGACATGCTGGAGCCCTTTGCACTTTTGTCACCGCAGTCAAGTTGAGCTGGTTCATCAATTTCTATAGCTTCATCAATTTCACCAGTGTTAGTATTGTATTTCATTTCAGACTCATTATTTTCAGTCTCTTTAGATGGAATAAACGTAGCTGCAGCCTTTTTAACTCTTGTACTTCGTCTTACACTGGAAACTAGTTCAGTTTCACCAGTGAGATTACATTTCTCCGTAATTGCAGTCGGTGTGACAAATTGTAAAATATTGTCGAAATCTATAGTATTTGTAGAAAGAGGATGAGACCGAAAAGATGGTTCCACTTCTTCCATAATCTTTTGCCAGCATCTCATCCATTCAAATATCCGTCTTTGGGCTACTTCCAAGAACCGAGATGTTGCTCTTTGTCCAATCAATTTTGCATATTCAATTGCCTCCAGCTTAAACTTTGACGAATACTGCAAACAAACGCATATCATTCAAATTAGCATATTTAAAAGAAAATTGTTTTTTCGACAACAGAATTAAGGAGACCGTTTTCGCCATTTGCCAGGTAAATATTACAAATACTAAACACTGCTAAGAAAATACATGAAAACAGTGGAGAAGGTAAGCTTTCCTTAAAAGGTTTTATATTAGGCCCCTTCTACGCTTATCCAGTTGGTAATAATATTATGGAATACATTTTGCTAGCATATTATTAGTAACCAAGTGAGACAGATAATCCTATTTGTGCATTGCCATTTGCCAGTCTCACAAGGAAGTGTTCTAGGTGTAAAATAAGACAAACTCCTTATTTCAATAAATTGATTTTTATTAATATTCACTGTTTACAGATTGGATAAATATAGTTCTGTTCTGAAACTTATATCTATATTTTTAATTTATTCACACTAATCTAATTATTTCTACAAACATACTAAAACTACGTATTTACTTAAAATTAATAAGAAAATAGGACAACAGATGTGCACACGAAGCAATTATACAAAGAGCTTGATACATACTATGTACAAACAATTATAACAATACACGACCCTTTCCCATCGATAAAGCCCTCTCTGCTACTTTTACTCGCTCTTTTAAAACTTCTAGTTTTTCTGGATCTAAATTATTCTTAACAGTTTTCCCCGAGGGTGTGTCCACACTGGGAGCTATCATAAAGTGACCTAAAAAGAGCCTCAGACTTTCTTTAAAGAAAGACAATTTCTCTGACAAAGACACTTTAGCAAATATTTCTTGCAAAATTACCTCCTCGGAGTCTAATAATACACCTGAAAAAACAGTCTTAAGAAACTTTAATTTAATTTTGTCCATGTCGACAAATTCTATCACTTTCAGGATTGATATTGGGAGAACACGGTCCTTTATAACTGAAACCAGTAATTTCGCCATATTTTTGCGCTGCTGGTCAGGAAGATTGTTCAAATCTTTTAGGCGATCCCAAAGGGTAAACTGCAAAGCCAACTAGTAAACAAAAGTTGATATTTAAATGTAAAAGTTAGTCAAAAATTGGCAATCAAATATAGTCTCTTGTTAACTTCAATTGAAATTCTCACCATATGTTTTCGATCAAACGCACAGAATTTCGCAGCAATTAAGTAGTAATATGCATTAAACTTCTTCTCCTGCAAACAACAATATATAATAACGAAAATAATTTCTCTTTCCATCTGATTTTTCAGTCCGAGACGACACAGCTTTTCAAAAGCATCCAAATAATCTTCTGCAGTCATGAGAATGCAAAAAATATTCTTCCGTAATTCTGTATTCATTCCCTGTGCTTTAGCTTTTGCAAGTAATTCTTGATTGAATTTTTCTTTTTCAACAGTAGCTGCAACACTGTCTTCCACATTTTTTGTTACTTCATTGCTCCATGCAGATCCTACAATCCACCATCGGCCTTTTGTCTCAGCTAAGGAAATAACAAATATTAACAAAATACAAGAGAATGACAACTTTTCACAAATTGTTACATACTAATTACTATATTTACTCACCATTAAGCAAATCTTTCATTGAGATTTTCATCTCTGAAATGTAATTTCCCTTACTGAGATGTACTTTCAAAATCTTTAAAAGATGTTCTCCAAACGACGGATCATAATTAGGAATTTTATTCATGTTGTTATTCCGTATGGCTATTAGTATTTCTAACATGAATTTTACTCGCGAGCTACACAAACAAATAAAACATGACATAAACCAATGCGGTAAAACAATATATCAGAGCACATAGGTATGACCTACCTAATTACTCCCAATGTGGCTGTAGTTGCTTTTTGTTGTAAAAGTAAAATAAGGGCTTTCAGAGAAGCTGGATTGTCTTTTCTTAAGCGGAACCCCACACTTCGTAATATAGTCAATATTAATTCGACATCTTTGGGTGAAAAATTATTGGCCAGAAAATCCAAAATGTCGTATATCAGAGCACTGTCAACAATCTGTGAGTTTAAAAAGAATTATTACTTATTGGCAACAGGCCAAGGGAACATACAAGTAGTATACTATATCCATATCTAATACCTAAAAAACTATAGGAACTTACTTTGAAGTGGTATATGTATGATATTAGTAAAGCTAAGTTCTGCAATTCCTTGTTATCTTCCAAATTTTCGATTTCATCGTACTTGGAACGGAACATCTGAACGAAGTTTTGAATAAAAAAGGCCCCTAATAACAAAACAATTATTTACATATAATTACAGCGTACTGCAATACCAGAAAACTAGAGAGCTATATTTTTAAACAGATTTTACATACCCACTTCAGTCCCCACATTAGCGTGCAAAATGGCAATAAGCATAATGTGCTCCAAAATAATACGGTCAGACTGCGTAACAGATTGGACAAGAGAGCTGCACAATATTTCCAACATTGACTCATTCATTTCATTTCTGCTGTTTGTCATGTAAAGCTCTTCAATCTATGGAAACATGAACAATGTATATCAATATTGATGGAAGTCACTCATAATTAATGATCAGTGTTGGTGGTTATTTATTTAGACAAAATGTAAGCCTCATTGGCAATGTCCTCGCCTTTAAGTAATGCAAATAATGCAATGTACCTGCTGAGAAATACGATGCATATTTGCCTCTGACAGTCGGTTCAGTAAACCCTTCAAAGTCTTCAATATTGTTTCCCGTTTACTATCATTGTTTCTCTTCATTGGAGGTACGTACTTGGCCCCCGTTGGCGCTTTTCCCTCCTTCTCTGGCTTGGAAGCAATCTATACAATGTATAAAGATAAAAGGTAAAACAACTCACGTCTAGTTTCAAAGCAGTATAGGATAAATGCAATGTCTTATTTAACATAATAAATGTCTATAAGTTTATAATCTAGCTTACCACAGAACCCTTTTTATCCCTCAATCTTCCGTATATGTCCTCCCAGATTTCACTCTCTTTCTTACTTCCTTGCTTTTTCTTAGCGGCTTTCTTAACTGATACTTTTCTTAACTGATCGTCTTCTTTTTCACTTTCCCCACTTTCACTACCTATTTCATTTTCTCCACTTTCATCCCCATCTTCACTTTCGCCACTTTCTTCATCTTCAAAATCATTGTGATCACCGTCATCCTGTTCACTGGATTCTGAAACATCTGAATTGGTTTCATTCTCTTCACTGTCTTGATTGTCGTCGCTTAAGTCCTCATCATTTGAGCCATCGGATTCATCGGAAACTTTATCCTGCCCTTTCTTACCTTTCGAGGGTTTATTTTTATCGCAAATCTCTAACAGATCTATAATAGCAAAATTACAGGATAATTATCTGTTAATAGAAGTTAAGGATGTGAAGAATACAAGCCATAATAATTTATGCAGTAGTGTGTAAGTAATAGTAGGTAATTAATAATTTATGTAAATATTTAAGTTAGACACTTACAATCAAGTCCATCAGTCCTAAATGATTCTGGAATAGCTGCTTTTTTATTCAATTTTAGCTTTTTCCTCAATTGATTTATATATCTGTCTTCCGCTTCGTTGTCTTCCATTAGTCGTTTATGTCGTATCCCTTCCATATCCTTCTTCAACTCATTTTCTTCTTTCTTGAGATCTGATTCAGTGGAAAGTGGAATACTCTTCTTCGTCTTTAATGGTTTGGATGGCAAAGTTTTGTTTTGTAATTTCGGGTTTGGCTTGCTTTCTTTTTTGTCGTGTTTTGTACGTTGTTTCTGTTCAATTTTTGGATTTTCAGATCCTAACTTGGATTTTTCAGACTTTGACAACAAAAATCTATGTTTTCCTGCCTTTTTGTCCTTTCTACTTTGCTTTCTCTGCGCTTTTCGTAACTGAACTTTAGTTACTAAAGACCCTTTACCCCGATTATTGCCTTTATTCCTATTACCAGGACGAAATTTTCCTTTTCGACCAAAATTAGCAAGTATCGACTCGCTGTCTTGTGTGGAGTTATCCATAATATATGATGGTTTTAGTTTTGATTCTTGTGTCTTGCCTTGCAACAAAAAATATCAGCTGGTTTCCCGAAACTAATCAGCGGATTGTGTCGTGGTCGTGGGACACTAAAATATTTTAATCTGCTGCTCTTTAAAAATGTAGTGTTTTTCCAATTCTTTATACTTTGAAAAATTTCTGCGGAGCACATGAATGTAATGAAACAAACGCGT